>JBCEWC010015858.1:0-13473 GCA_038996855.1 Solanum aculeatissimum
AGACTTACCCATGCATCAAAATTCAAGACAAATACATGCAATACTAATTCTTCATACTTTAATGGAGTAAATCATAACTTTCAAGAGTAATTTCACAATGATGTAACCTAAAGTCTACGGTGAACACCAAACGTCAAGAGAGTTTTGCAAAATCCAAAGAACCCATAACTAAGTAAAACGTAAAAATTCACAATTTAAAGATTTGGGTTCTTGGCCTTTATGAATGGAAGAATCCATGAATTTAAATCCCATATACCTTATACCAAACACTTGAATTGCATCGAGAATCAAGAATTAAACGTTTTCCCCAAATCTTTCCTCAAATCTTCGACAATGGTGATCAAGAGGCTTGAGAGGATTTGAAGAAGTTTGAGAGTGTTTTTAAAGAAGATGCACGGTTAAGTTATCAATTTTAGGGACTTAGGGAACTTTAGGGGCTTAAAAGAAGCCTAGGGATTAGTTAAATCACGAAAATACTCTTAATAAAATGGACTTTTCAAGCCTAGGCAAACTCACATGGAGCTACAGTGCCCTTCATACTGTTCACTGTCCGTTCAATGCATCATCAGACAACACTTAGCCAAATTTTCAACGCGAACTCTCGGAGGACTTTCTAGACCACTTGACGGGAGGTTTCATGGACCATGTGGCTTCACACGGATCGTGTACCGGTCCATGGAGCCACACTTGGACCAGGAATCAACTCTCAAGCCAAGCCAAGTTACTGAAGCACTTGACGGAACCCCTCACGGCATATCAAATGGCTCACTGACCGTGGGGTGGTCCGTGGCCCAAGACTTATCCCATGGGGTGGTTACTTGCCACCCTTAGCTCACTGGATCATCCCATGACACCCCACATGGACCGTGACAAGATTCGCAGACCGTGGTCCTGTCCTTGGCCTCTTTTTGGGCCTATCTCCAATGTCTTCCGAATTTCAGGCAGTCCCACTCTTTAGGCCATAACTTCCTTATCCGAACTTCGAATCGAGTGAAACCAATTGAGTTACGAAGCTAAATCAAAGAGATTTAATTTGATATATAGAATCACACACGGTTCAACCCGCATCAAAAGTTATGCTAGTTCAAAGTCTACTACCCAAATGGCTCCTCTAGGCCACCAACCGATCTATTTTGCGTTTGGCCACTTAAACTCAACCCATGGCTATTAAAAATCAACCATGACCAGTAGTACATCATACAATACCAACCATAAGGAGTTTTTGAAAATTTTCGGGTCGTTACACCTTTGATGTTCAACCTTTACTTGTTGAAAATTTGGACATTCCCACACAAACTTGACTATGTCCTTCTTCATGCCATGCCACTAATATACCTCTCTCAAGTCCCGATACATCTTAGTATATCCCAGATGAATAGAATATTGGAAATTATGAGCTTCACTCATGATGAACTCTCTTAGGCCATCAACATCTGGATCACACAACTAATCTTGATACCGTAGTACACCATATCCACCTTGGGAGAAGACCTCTATCTTCTTTTCGGCAACTAACTTCTTCAACTCTACCAGGGAAGGATCCAAATCCTATTTTGCTTTCACATTAACAATCACAGTAGATTCAAACCTATTTTGAACAAGAATATCACCATTATTCGAGTCAGCCAATCTAATACCCAACCTAGCCAAACGGTGCACCTCTCTTACCATTTCCTTCTTCCCCTCGTCAACGTGTGACACACTCCTCATGGATAACCTACTAAGAGCATCCGCCATAATATTCGCCTTGCCCGAGTGATAAAGAACGCTCATATCATAGTCTTTAAGTAGTTCCAACTACCTCTTTTGCCTCAAGTTAAGATCCCTTTGCGTGAACACATATTGTCAACTTTTATGATCGGTGAAAACATCAATGTGAACCTCATATAAGTGATGTCTCCAAATCTTTAAACCAAACACCACCGTCGCCAACTCAAGATCATGGATTGGATAATTTTGCTCATGCACCTTCAATTTCCAAGACGCATAAGCTATCACCTTACCCTATTGCATGAGCACACACTCCAACTCAATCCGCGAGACATCACAATATACCACAAATCCATCTAGTCTATTTGGCAATGTCAAAATGGGAGCTGATGTAAGCCGATCCTTCAAAGTATGAAAGCTCTTCTCATACTTGTTCGACCACACAAACTTAGCCTTCTTTTGGGTTAACTTAGTCAATGAGGACGCAATAGAAGAGAATCCCTCAACAAACCTCCGATAATAACCGTCCAACCCAAGGAAACTTAGGATATAAGAAGGGGTCAATGGTCTAGGCCAATTCTTTATGACTTCAGTCTTCTTAGGATCAACTTTAATACCATCGCCGGACACCACATGACCAAGAAAAATAACTTCCCCCAACCAAAACTCACACTTGCTAAATTTTGCGTACAACTGCTTCTCCCTTAAAGTTTGAAGTACCAACCTCAAATGGTCCACATGCTCCTGCTCATTCCAGGAGTAAATCAAGATATCATCAATAAAGACCACCACAAAGATGTCAAGAAACAACTTAAACACCCAATTTATGAGATCCATAAACACAATCGGGGCATTGGTCAAACCAAACGACATCACCACAAATTCAAAATGCCCGTAACAAGTCTATAAAGATGTCTTGGGAATATCACACTCCCTTACCTTAAACGATGGTAGCCCGAATGGAGATCTATCTTCGAGAAATGTGTAGCTCCTTGAAGTTGATCAAACAAGTCATCAATTATGGGTAATGAATACTTATTCTTGATGGTTACCTTGTTCAACTGCCGATAGTCAATGCACATTTGGAGCGACCCATCCTTCTTTCTTACCAACAACACAGGAGCACCCCAAGGTGAAATACTTGGTCTAATATAGCTCTTCTCCAGCATATCTTTGAACTGATCTTTCAACTCCTTTAGTTCAGCCGGAGCCATACGGTAAGGAGGAATGGATATAGGTTGAGTATTCGAAAGGAGATCTATGTCGAAATCCACTTCTCTATTAGGAGGAATACTGGGTAAGTCCTCGGGAAACACATCGAGAAATTCATTAACTACCGGGACCGATTCAAGGAAAAGAGACTCAACCTCCACATCTCTAACCCTCACAATATGGTATATGCATCCCTTACAAACCATTCTTCAGGCCTTGAGATAGGAAATAAATCGACCTCTAACCACCGAGTCACTACCTTTCCATTCTAAAACAGGTTCATTAGGAACCTAGAATCTGACTTGCCTAGTCCTATAATTGACTGAGGCATACGATGCATGCAACCAATCCATCCCAAGAATAACATCGAAATCATACATCTCCAACTCTACAAGGTCACCGGGAAAGACTTTATGAAAAATCGAAAAAGGACAACCCCGGTAAATCTTACGGGCAATAACAGATTCACCCACGGGAGTATAAACTACGTAAGGTTCCCTCAAAGTTTCAGGACTCAAATCAAATTTAATAGCCAACAGAGGATTCACAAAAGATAAATTTTTACCTAGATCAAGTAAAGCATATACATCAAAATCAAAGACTTTTAACATACCAGTCACAACATCGGGAGCTTCATCCATCTCTTGCCGGGCATGAAGAGCATAAAACCTATTATTTCTGGGAGCACCACCAACTTGAGCTCTCGGCAATCCTTGACCACCTGGAGCCACTTCATCACCCTTTGCGTTCTTTGGACAGTCGATAATCTTGTGGTCCATACTCCCACACTTAAAAAAAGATCCCGAAGCCTTCCTACATTCACCCAAATGATTTCCTCCACAATGGCCACAATGGGGAACTCGTGATACACCCCCAACCTGCGCCTTAGAAGGAGGCACTCTTGGATTGGCAAACTTCACATTCAAACCCTGGCCTTGTTAGAATCGGCCATTTCCACCACCACTCCTAGAGTTAGAGAACCCACCATCAAAATTGGCCCTCATGGATTCGTTCACCCTCCTTTCCTTGAGTTACTCTCTCTCAATCTGTTCAGCATAAGTCATAAGCCAAGAGATATCCATTTCCCAAATAATCATGGTGGTGTGACACTCTTTCACAACCAAGTTAGAGACCCTTGAAATAAACTTGTGCATTATTGCATGGGGATTAACTACTAACATGGGAGCATACTTGGAGATCTTGGTGAACCTGAGAGAATAGTCCCTCATAGACATGCTACCTTTCTTAAGGTTAATAAATTCAGTCATCTTGGCTTCCCGAAGTTCGAGGGGGAAGAAACGGTCTAGAAAAACATACTTGAATTCTTTCCAATCGACCTTAGTATCTGCGACCCTCTCGAACAACCACTAGTTATACCACACCTGGGCTACATCTTTCAATTGATAAGCAGCCAACTCAGCCTTCTTCTCAGAACTGACACCCATAACCATCAACACTTTCGTGAACTCATCAATAAACTCCTAGGCATCCTCATCAGCCTTTGAACCAAAGAACTCCGGAGGATTCATCTAGGTGAAGTCCCTCACCCTAGAAGCTGGAGTGCCACTATTTATGGGATTAGTCGGTCGAGCTTGATTAGCCACCATCTGGGCCAGCATAGCAACCATATTTCGAAACTCAGCATGAGTCACTTGCTCTTTCACAGGCTCACGAGGGGCTTGTTCTTCATAGATCAGAGCCTGTCTGGGGATGGGAGCTTTTTGGGGAGGCATCTTCTGAAAGAGTAACAAGAATACCAATATTTCAGGAGGCCTTACAAAATAGTTCACAGCACGACATAAGGAACAATGAAGTGGACAATTCCTAAAACATCATCATAGCCCCTTGTTCATAAGTATGGCGCGCATCACACCCATGAACTAGACTCTAATCGATGCAGCATGTTGGACTCAGAGGACCATTACAAACCTAGAGCTCTGATACCATCTTTGTCATGATCCAAGAGTAGGGCCTAGATGTGACATGGCGAAGGAGAACCCGAGAGTCATCGATCAAGCCATCATAACGTTATCACCCATATCGTTGGTTCAGAAGTGCGTAATAAAGTAAATAACACATAATCCTAAGGGTGTCAGGGCTTTGGAATCAAGCTATGGGGGATATTGTTGGGAATGGGATGAACATGAATCACATAGCACATAGCAATTACGTTCTAAGGGGTGGGTAAGTATGACTCAAGCTATGGGCACAAGACGGGATAGGGACTTTCCACATAAGCACATTCCCAACCAACAAATCATAATAACATAAGCGGAAGCATAATCAAACATAAGTAAAATGGCAAAGCATGAAAGTCATAACGTCTCAATAAGAACATAATAGAACGTATAATAGAATTTGATACATGTCCAACAATGCCTCTACAAGAGTAAGACGGGGGCCTCACCACAACCCGGGCTCACCCTCAAGTCATAAGATAAGTAAAAGGAAATACAAGCATAAGATAGAGATAGATGGGTATTTCCCTTGGAGTAGAGAGCTCACCACAATCAACAAGAACAAGGATCTCGCTAGATGTCCAATGGTGGATGAGTATCACCTCCGGTCCCTATATGGTTAGAACAAGTAGACAAAGAGTATGGGTTAGCACATAAAATGCACTAAGTATACGGGCATGCAATGCGTATGATCATAGACCTACTAACAAGCTAGATGACAAGGGCACATATACGTATAGTGAAAATATATATATAAGCAAGGGAACAATATTGTAACAATATGCCATGAAGTGCCATGATGCATGAATGCAACCTACATATCATAGCGGGGATGTGACCTCAACCGAAAATAGAGGGAACCCGAGCGAGCTACTACTTGGATTCAGACTACTTGCCAGGTAGATCCTAGGTCAATACTTAAAGAGGGGATACAAATAACTCCCATCTACGGAGGTAACCCATGTTGGCACATGGTTTGACGGAAAGAAGTATGGACCCTTGGAGATAGTCCACCCTGACTCCAATCACTCGGTGCTAAGTCTCATCCCACGGGAATACATATAAACATATAAGCTTTCAAAATGGAGATTTCAACCTTTCAATTCCAAGAACAATGCAAGATGGCTACAAGCCCAAAATCACATTTCAAAACCTTTCAAATCCAAAACAGAACTTCCGAATATTAATTCCACAGACCAATGCAAAAGAGTAGCACATTCTAATAGAATAAAGTGGTACAAAACACCCAAAGTGCTTAAAAGACATATCCATACATGATGTGATCACATTCTAGTTAATTCCCATGTCTTACCAAAATCAAGCCAAATCATATCAAGAGTTTCATCGTTTCAAACCTTCCATGTAATGCATATGTCATGAATGAGGAGATGAATGCATGGACAATAGAGGTTTAATCAAAATTCAATAATACAATATGAAATTCAATTGAAATCCATGAGAAAATCTCAATTTAAAGAATAATTTGAATTACCCATGCTTAAACAAGCTTTCAAGAGACCATGTATATTCAAATCTTCATAATATCAATGCAAAACATTATAATTGAATTTAAATCATCTCAAAATCAACATTTAAGTACAACCCACAACTCAATTGAATTAAATCTCTCATAATTTAAAAGACCCATTTACAAGAAAGCTAAAATTCATCAAAATTGAAGAAAAGGATTTTGGGTCTTCATGGTTGAAAAGGGAACCATGAATCAATCCCACATACCTGAGATAAATCATGAAGAACAACAAGAATTTGAAGAAGAATAAACTTTTCTCTTGATTCCCAAGCTAGCCTTTAATGAAGGATGAGAGCAATTTGAAAGAAATTGAATTAAATAGGAGAGAATAGGGTTTTAATCAGGGGTTTTAGGAGGGTTTAAAATTATTAAAACGTCCCTAGGATTAACTAAAATTACAATTAAACCATTAATGAAATGAGGAAGAAAAACAGGAAACAATCACCGACGGTACACTACACGAACCGTGTAGTGACTCACGGTTTATGAGCCCTATCGTGAAGCGACACTTGGATTATCAAATAATAAAATCCCTGGGAAACTCTCTGGACCTCCACACGGACTGGCCTCACGGGCCGTGAGGCCTCACATAGACTATGAGTCGGTCCGTGGAGACTCACTTGGCTCCGAGGCTCGGCACAAATCCTGGAAACTTACTAGAACACCACACGGATGGGCTCACGAGATGTGAGGCTTCACACGGACCGTGAGCTGGTCCGTGGAGCCTTACTTGGCTCGGAGTCTTGGTCCTGGCATATGGTGCTCACTGGAACACCCCACCGACCGGGCTCATGGGTCGTGAGCCTCCACACGGTCTTTGGACCCTCTCGTGGCCTACTGCCTTGGCCAAACTCCACCTTCTTTTTTTTCAGAACGTTTTCCCTACACAGGCAGTCCCACTGTGAAGGCCATAACTTCTACATCTGAACTCCGAATTCAGTGAAACTAAGTGCGTTGCGAAGATAACCCAAAGAGCTTCAATCTGATAGGTCGTAGACCACACAGTTCATACTGTACCAAGGGATATGGCCATTTAAAGTCATTATATCCATAAGACATCAAGCAAAATTTAACCAATACAAATTCCTCCAAGACGATCATACAAGAGAGACTCATAAATTAATCAAGACAAGCTCAAATTACCCCTTAACCAATGACACAAGATTTGGAAAATTTTGGGTTGTTACATCACTAAACCTTCATAGAAGATATATCTTTAGATCTCAATCTCTGAACCTACCTGTCCAAAATAGTTATAGGCTCCTCCTCAAAGATCAATTATGAACCCAACTCAACAAAATCATAAGAGATCACATGGGACTCAACTGGAATATACCGTCGAAGAACAGAAACATGGAAGATAGGATGAACAAATGCTAATCTCGATGGTAATGCCAGCTCATAAGCAACCTCACTAACTCTCCTCAAAATCTTAAATGGGCCAATGAATATGGGACTGAGCTTGCCCCTCTTCCCAAATCTCATCACACCCTTCATGGGTGAAATATTTAGCCAAACACTGTCACCAACAGAGAACTCTAGAGGTCTAGTCCTCCGGTCAGCATAACTTTTCTAGTAGCTCTTAGCTGTCAAAAGCCTGCCATGAATCAAACGAATTCGATCCATGGCATCTCAAAGTAGTTCCACACTCAACACGTCATTAGAACCTGAGTCAAACTATACAATAGGTGATCTACACCTCCGGCCATACAAGGCCTCAAATGGCTCCTTCTGGATGTTGTAATGGTAACTATTATTATATGCGAACTTTGCCAAAGGTTGATTCTCATCCCATCGAGCACCAAATATCAATCACATAAGCCGGTAGAATATCCTCCAACACCTGAATGATGCGCTCAGACTAACCATCTGTCTGGGGGTGGAAAGATGAACTCAAATCCACTCTAGCGCCCAAACTATGTTGTAGAGTCCGCCAAAAATGAGAGGTGAACACAATCCTCTATCGGATACAATAGAAATTAGCACACCATGCAATCTGACTATTTCCCTAATATACAACCTAGACAACTCCTCCGTATTGTAGCTAGTCTTTACTGTTAAGAAGTGAGCCGACTTGGTTAAATGATCAACCACTACCCAAACTGAATCAAACTTGACCAAAGACATGGGCAACCTGTAACAAAGTCTATAGTCACTCTTTTCCACTTCCACTCAGGAATCGAAATCCTTTCCATTGATCCACCAGGCTTTTGGTGTTCATACTTGACTTGCTGACAATTCAAACACTTTGCCATATAATTTAGCTATGTTCCTTCTCATCCTAAACCACCAATAATGTTGTTTTAGGTCATAGTACATCTTACCTACGCTCGGCTGGATGGAATACTTGGAACAATGGGCCTAATTAAGAATCAATCTCACTCTATCTCTCATTTTGGGTACACAGACTCTACCATATATCCTTAAAACACCCATAGGATCAATGATAGCTTCCTTGACTTCACTCTTCAACACTTTTTCATGAATCAAACATAACTTGGGGTCCTCAAACTGATGAGCACATGTTTGATCAAACAAGGAAGATTTAGCCAAAATACTATGGGGAGGAGAAATATCCAACTAAACCATCTTTCTAGCAAGCAACTGAACCTCTAAGGCTAGGGGCCTCTCCTCAGCCCTTAAGCATGCCAAACTCCCCATACTAGTAGCCTTTCGGCTTAAACCATCAGCCACAACATTGGCCTTCCCAGGGTGATATAAGGTAGAGATATCTTAATCCTTAAGCAACTCCAACCACCTGCATTGTCTCATATACAAGTTAGGCTTAGAAAAGATATATTTAAGATCTCACAATGTACCCCATAGAGATAATGTCGCCATAACTTGGACACAAATACAATTGCAGCCAACTTTAAGTCATGGGTAGGGTAGTTTCTTTCGTGCACCTTCAACTATCTAGAAGCATAAGCTATCACCTTTCCCTGCTCCATAAATACACCACCTAAACCCACACCAGAGGCATCACAATAGACCACGAATGGTACTCCCTCCTCGAGTAAAGCAAGAATAGGTGCCAAAGTCAATAAATCCTTGAGCTTTTGAAAGCTTGCCTCACAATTATCCGACACTAAAATGCCATAGACTTTTGAGTCAATCTAGTAAACGGGGCTACTATAGAGGAAAAACCCTGAAAAATAATCAATAATACCCTGCCAACCCAAGGAAACTCTGAATCTCAATAACAGTAGTAGGCCTAGCCCACTTACGAACAACTGCCACTTTGGCCGGATCCACCATAATACCCTCTTTGGACACAATGTGACCAAGAAAAGCAATGGAATCAAGCCTAAACTCACACTTAGAGAACTTTGCATACAACTTCTCATCATTCATTCTTTGAAGTATGGTCCTCTAGTACTGAACATGATCAGCCTTGCCTTGGAATAAACCAAGATATCATCTATGAAGACAATCACAAAGATGTCCAAATAGGATTTGAACACTTGATTCATCAGCTCCATAAAAGCAACTGGGCATTAGTCAACTTGAAAGATATAACCATAAATACATAATGCCCATAACAGATCCAAAAAGTTGTCTCTGGGATATCAAACTCTAGAACTCTCTACTGATGATAGCCGAACCTTAAATCAATCTTAGAGAATACCGAGGAACCCTGTAATTGGTAAAAAATATCATCATGCGAGGCTAGGGATATTTATTTTTGATGGTCACTTTGTTAAGCTGGCGGTAGTCAATACACATACGCATAGTACAATCTTTTTTCTTCACAAATAATACAAGATCACCCTAAGGAGACATACTTGGACGAATAAACCCTTTTTCGGTAAATCTTCTAATTGGTCCTTCAACTCCTTTAACTCAGCCAAACCCATTCGATAAGAAGGAATAGATAAGGGCTTGGTGCCCCGCTTTGCATCAATAGAAAAGTCTATATCACAATCAGGAGGATCGCCTGGCAAATCTATAAGGAAGACATCCATAAACTCTCTAGCAAACCTGGTGTCCTCCAAAGATGACTCCTAAACAACAACTCAAACATGAGCCAAGTAAGCTAAGTAGCTCTTCTTTATCATCCAGCGAACATGCATATAAGAAATAACTCCCTTAGGATAGGAGCTAGGTGCTCCGGTCCACACAAACTGAGGTAACTTTGGACAAGATAAAGTCACTGTCTTCGCATGGCAATCAAGAATAGCATAATGAGGCGATAACTAATCCATACCCAATATCACATCAAAGTCCACCATATCTAACAATATTAAGTTAGCAATATTATCTCTCCTTATAAAGGTCACAACACACCCCTGGTACACTTGATTCACCACTAAAGATTCACCTACCGAGGTGGAAACACATATAGGCTCGATGAGCGGCTCACACATAATATCAATATCCAAAGCAAAATAAGCTGACACATAAGAATAAGTAGAGCCTGGATCAAATAAAACTGAAGATGAATGGTGGCATACTGGAAACATACTTGTGATAACTATAATAGAAGCCTCTGCCTCAGCTTTATCCGTAATAGCATAGCAAACCCTACGACCCCCATTAGCCTATCAGCCTTCATGGGCTCCACCTCTCATAGTGCCACATCCTCCTATGGTACCTCTCCTCATGCCTTGAGAGGTGTCTCTAACTATTGGTACTAGAGCTAGATGGGTTGGCTAGTACCCTGAAGCTTGAGTGGGAAAATATCATATGGACAGTGGTTGGCGAAGCACCCAACCTTATCACAAACATAACAAGCTCTAGAATCCTGTCCGTGAGATAATTGTGTGGAGGAACCACCACGTCTAACCAAACCAAGAGAACTATCATGACTTATTTGAGTAGGCCTAGACTTGTAAACACTATCTAATACTAAAAGAGCTACCTAAACTGCTTGGCCCTAATGGTCTTGCCTCTGAAACCCTCTATCCCATGACGGGTGACCACTAAACTGCCCGTGATGATAGAACCTCTTCCTGCCACCCTGTTTACTATGTCGAATATGCTCTATCATATGAATATGATCGACAACACTCTGAAATGTGCTTCCAGCTAGAACAAAGGAATCTGTAGCCTTTTGAAGAGACCCTTTCAACCCCTTGGTAAAGCTTAAAATCCTCTCAAACTCAGTGGGGATAATAGACAAGGCATACTTGGAAAATATATTAAATCTAGCCTCATAATCTCACACTATCATAGAACCATATTGAAGCCTGTAAAACTCATCACAACAACTGTCCTAAAGACTGTATGGCACGAACCTCTCAAAAAATATAAAATATCACTGTGAATTATGCCCAAGTAATAATTGGGGATTGAATAGGCTGACAAGCCACATATGACCTCCTCCACTGCTTGGCAAGGTCGGTAAGTTGATACGTAGTATAAGCAACTTCATGCGACTCTAATATGGCCAAATTACACAGCTGGTCCTGACACTCTAACAAGAAATTATAATCTCTGTCGCCCGGGGTGCCATCAAATCTCAGAGGAGCTAGTAAAACAAACCTCTCAAAACGTTTCTGCTTAGTTGAGGACATATCTGGGCTAGAAAAAGATGGTGGCATCATAAGCAAGGGTGGTGCAATGGATGGAGCAACTGCCAAACTCTGAAACTGTGTACCTGCACCCGCTTGAGGTGTCTGAAGTGGAGTCACAGCTTCCATAAGAGGATTTACTTGGGTTGGAGAAGGAATAATATGAACCATAGTTGACTCTATTATGGCTATAGTAGGATCAATCAGTGCTGCAGAAACCAGTATCTCAATTGTAGTTGGGGCTGGAGGAGCTCCCTCCAATCTAGCCAATAACCTCAATAGCAACTCCTAAACTGAAAGTGTAGGGGCTATATTTGAGAGTGGATGAGTAGGATCTGTAGGCCCCTCTAGCTCATATGCAAGCCCCGGAGAAGCTAACCTCGACTACTCTCTAGGTAGAGTTACCCCTCTAGCAAGTCCTCACTCTTTGGTCCGATCCCAAACTCCACCTGGCTCATAAGTAGAAGCCACATTAGCAAACTCGGGCTCTTCTATGGATCATCAGGACCTCATAACTGGCATCTGCACAGAAAGAGTAGATTAGACACTTTCAAAGTGGGTACTACAAATAAATGCATGAATTAGAATCAAGACATGAAAGTTTCCTAAAGAGTATCTCGTAGCCTCCTGAAGATGGGTGTATACATCTACACATCGATCTATGAAATTGTAACAACCTGAAAATTTTTGAAATCTACTTATGGTTGGTATTCTATAATGTACTACAAGCCATGTATGCGTTTTGGTGGCCACGAGTTGAGTTTAAGTGGCCAAATGCAGTTTGGTCTCGTTAGTGGCCTAGAGGGACAGTTTTGATAGTCAACTTAAAATAGTCATAACTTTTGATGTGTGATTAACCATGTAGGCAACCATATATAAAATTGAAGCTATTTGAGTTAGCTTTGCAACACAAGTAGTTTCACTCAGTTTGGATATCGGATGAGGGAGATATGGCCCAAACAGTAAGACTGTGTAAAATTCAAAAGCCATTGGAGATAGGCTCAGAAAAATGGCCAAGGACATTTGCACGGACCGTTAAACTTTGAATAGTTCATCTAGTGTCTCGTGTGATTTCACAGTGAGCTTGGGGTGACATGGAACCACTCCTAAGCTAAGTGTAGGTCAACGGTCCCTCAAACTGACCGTTTGAGTTTTGACGAGCCGTCCACTGTCCCGTTAAGTTAGACAGTGGCTAGACCAAAGCTTGGACATGATTTTTGGGGTTAAGTGAGGTTAGAAGGTAGGTTACACAGGACATCTCACCTTAGACGGTCCATTTGATTGCTCGTCAAATGTAACAGAAAGTCCTCTGAGAATTCGTGTGGAATATTGGCTAAGTACAACTTGACGGCAGGTTGAACGACCCGTGTGTCAACTTGACGGAACTGTAGCTGCTGTTTGGGTGCTGTGTTCAGTGAAAAGTTTCGGTTTATTAATGGTATACTCGTGATTTAACATTTCCCTAAGCCCCGTTTTGGTCCCTTAAGGTATCCTAAACCCCTAAATCATCCCCCAAACCCTCATTCATCCATTAGAACTCCCCTACACT
>JBCEWC010015859.1:0-13469 GCA_038996855.1 Solanum aculeatissimum
AAATCAATTACCTGGTAGAGGTGGCTAATATATTTTGCTTATTGATTTTTGTGAAAAAAGAAGGGATTATCCATGAAGTTACTCCTTCATACTCTCAAATTTAATTGAGTAGATGAAAGAAAAAGTAGGACTTTAATAAAAATTGATGAATTGTATGCTAGTTCTTGTCCAGCTGATAATCGTTAGGGTAAAGTTATTTAGTCTATTATCATTCACAAATTAGAATTTCTTACTTGAAAATTAGAAAAATACTGTATGAATTGTGGAAAGGTTATCCTCTAGTTGGATTAATACCACAAATAATAATGTAATGACCCTTCAGATCATTTTCTCTACTTCTCATTCTTTTCAGCATTTAGATGTCACAATCCAAAATCGGACTACAACTAAAGAAGAGCAGAATCAAGGAAAAAGTAACCACAAGACTTAATTTAAATTTCAAAACTTGGAGTCATGAGTACAAGAGCATCTAAAGTAGTGCAAATAAGTAAATACATCGTTGTCTAATGTCACACCCTGGGAGGGTACCCTTGGCGTGGTCGGCACTCAGACACTATTGCTAGACCCCAAGTGAACCATTTGGTCTTATCACATTCATTCAATCACAAACTAACACTGTAAGACCTCAATGATTCAACAAATGCTTAACGAAAAGCAATAGAAATTTGATAATCAAATGCCAAGGGACAAACAATCTATCTATCAACTGCATAAGACTAGTATGAAAGAAACTAGCCAAAACACTATCCAATCACAACTCGACAATCTATTTTATGAAGCCTCTAAATCATCTTACTAAATGGTATAAATGACAGGTCCATAGCTACCTCAAAATAAAATAAAAAGGCTAAACTCAAAGCCAGAAGAGAAACATGATATCCTTAGAAGGCGAGGGATGACTCACCAATCTACTGAATGAAAATGGGTTTTCAATGGGGCACCTGTTGATGACCACTAGTACCTATCACGACATCATGAAAAGATACAGGTCCAAATGGACATTAGTACGTGGAATGTACAAGTATGTAAAATGACAGAATAAAATATGTAAAGGTAGGATAACATCAACTCAAATAGCTCGACTCAAGAAGTAAGAAACTAATTCAGCAAGTCAAGGGTCTAAAGTAAGATTACATTTTTGACAATGACCATTCATATACCTTCTAGTCCAATCCACTTAGAGTACTATCAAGACATGTATGGGATTTTCTCTAACCGACAACTATTACCCATGAGTTGGTGATGATAAAACGAAGTGATGTTATTGCCACATCCATCCAATACCTTGCCAGTGTAAAGGACACCCCATTAGTGGATTCAAAATCAATAGCATCATGTCCTCTTTTTGGGACAATGGGGAAACACTCGGTTTTACAATTCAATCTTCTCCTACGTTGGTTACGTAGTTATAGAGTTCGAGTTGGACTTACTCTTCCTCGATTTGACACTCAATACTCCTCTCAAAACTCAACATGCTCATAAAACATCAACACTATGGTTAACTCAAATGACTAGTCTCATTGTACATTTGTCAACTCAAGTCATCACATCAACTATCAACTCTTTGGTTATGAACGTTCTTTTAAGATTAACTCATGACTAATAAAGACTCTCTATCATCCATCCTTCCAACTCATGGTATTTAGGAAACAAAAATAGAATTAAAACATTTAGGAATTCTATAGACTCTTTAGACTCAAATCATACTCATGTATACCCATTTAAGTGCAATATGTAAAATAATAAGAATTCATTCTAGGGTTCATCTTGAAAAATAAAATCATCCATTTCAAGTGTTTAATTCTTAAAAACTATTATTCATGCAAGATTATATAGGAATACATTAGTATTTAAGAAATGTTTTCAACAAATATCCATAGAAAACTCAATTTTCTCATAACTCAATAAATCTAGGTGATGGGGCACATGGAAAAACATAATCCATGTTTGGGTTAGCCTTACATACCTGGAAGTTTTGAGAATTGAAATATCTTCGAAGAACTCACAAGAGCCTCTCAAAACCCTAGATTTTTCTTCCCTTGAAACCTTGATCTATGTTGTATAATGTGTTTTAATGTAAAAAAGTTGAATGGATATTCTTAGGGATTTGTTTAGGTATAAAAATGTTAAGTTAAGGCTTTGAAAGGGTGGAAAAAATAAAATAACCCTTCTTAAAAATACTATCAAAAGTCATCCACGGGTCAATCTACGGCCCGTAGGAACTTCCATGGTCCGTAGAAACCTATTTGTATACTTTTGGACAAAGTTTGAGGTCTCTGGATCTATTCCAGGAGCCAAAACCATGGCCTATAGAATCATCTATGACCCGTAGTTGGGTTCGTCAAGTATGGGACCAAAAAATGGACTTTTTGAAGTTTTTTCACTAGTTAATAGTATGGGTTGTCACTCAAACCACGACCCGTAAGTTGGTTCATAGATCCACTCTACTCTAGTAGTCTACAGTAAAATGATCATAACGTTTACTCCGAACTCCAAATTTGGTATGATTAATGGTGTTGGAAAGCTAATTCTAATACCTTTCATTTTGTAGGTCATGGCCACCTAATCCTTTGTTTGGTAAAAGTTATTGTCATTTAAAGTTGACCCTTATATAATCTAATGCAAGAAACACAATTGATAGGAATGTTTTGAACATGGCTAAGCACTAGAGGTCCCTTATGACCTTAATCCACTTCCCATATGTAAGAATGGGTCTTGAAACATAGGTGCATGTAAAATAAAGTTGTGGGATGTCACATCCAATAACGTCATACACAAATTCTAGAAAAGGAAGAAATAAAAGAAGTCTCATTAAATCCATGGCGACTTGATGTCTGATCCTCGCCACTAAAATCTTTGATATATGCAGAAACTTTGGTAGAATGAAATAAACTACCTTGTAGGGGTCCTTGTGCTTGATCTGTTGGGAGGAAACAAAGCAGGGGTGGGTAAACCGAAATGTACTAAGTAGGTTCAACCGACTAGGTAAGAGAAATCTAACAAGTATGTAATATTGAAGAATCTTATCACCTGCAATGAAAGGGTTAGTGCATAATAAATTTATACACCCAGTTGTAATAACAATAAAAGATAATAAATACAATCAAAGATGCAATTCAAATAGGGTATATGTATGCAATGTATGGTGTGGAATCACGACTGTCGCACACTTAGTGTACACATCTATCGAGCTAAAGCTACAAGATAGAACAGAGAGGCCTCGTAGACCATGTACTAAAATCTCTTAAGTGTCACAATATCATAGCCTTTCCACTTTCGCGTGGTCAAGGGGTTTTACAAATAATACATCTCTTCCTTTGTACCTCAGCGTAGTCAAGGGGTTTTATAAAAATGTGGTACAATATCTCAACCTTGCTACCTCAGCGTAGTCAAGGGGTGGTGGAGATACAAGATGAGATGAATGCATGCCAACGCCACAATATCAAAATATATATCATCAACGTAATAAGAATATCAATAAATAACCACCATTGAATTAGGGAAGTAATGCCAAGAGTCCCAACTAATACCACAAGTCATCAACATGGCTCAAATTACCACACTTTCATAAATAGCCTAATATATGCATAATACCAGACTTCACAAGTCCCAAAACATACACATGATTCCAAAAATGTCTCAAATTACATCGAATTACCACAATTCTTTCCAAAAGATGTTGTAGGTCTCATATTATCAGAATAATATCAAAAGCATCTCAAGTCTCAAGAATACATCCTGGTTACCAATAAAGTCAAATTTTACTTCAATTACAACACAATCGATACCGCATCATTACCAAAATTTCATCATATTGATCAAACTACTCATGAACTATCTAAATATTACAATTACCACATAAACAGATCCAATAGCTCTAATCTAGTCCCAAAAAGGTTAGCCAAACCTACCTTGATGCTGAAACTACACTCGAACCAAGCTTTGGATCACCACAAGCCTAAAAACGAACTCTGAATAAGTAGATACTACAAGTGCAGAGATGAATTTTGATATCTATAGTGCCACGAATTATTCTTAGGGGCATAATGGTGAAAAATAGGACTAAAATTTGAAGTACTCGAATCTAGAAATTGACTTGAAATTATTATTCTACACGAGAAAAGGAGTTCGTGGTAAAAATTCCACTAATTTCCTACAAAAAGTCTTGTTAAAATCAAACCCAGAAACCTTGAAATACTGAAAATGGAGTAAAAAAAGGGTGTTTTCACAATTTAAACAGTTTTCAGGTAACTACTACTCTGCAAATGCGAAGAGTAGCAGCTGAGAGAACTCCGCGAACGCGATGAGACAATTCGCTAACGCGATTCAGGAAATGGTGACCCTCTATAAATGTGGATAGGACTCTCAGGAAAGTAGAGTGTAGGGAAACCCAGACCTCCGTGAACACAGAAAAAGTCTCACGAATGCGGAGAAGGAGGATGTTTGCACTGGATACAAAAAAACAAAGCTATGGAAAAACACAGAACCGATCCTCAAAATTCATTCGAAAACAAAAATTTAACAAACCAAAATCTAAAAATACAAAATATGGCAATCCGAACTCAATGAATTTATCAAAATTCGATTTTGAGATCTGCTCAACATAATTTTCAACCCAATTCAAATAAGCTAGTTAAGAAATAAAATACCAAAACTTTCCTCATAAACTCCAAAACTTACGATAAGACCATTTATAGTGTTAGTTTGACACTTCGGAACTTCTGGAACTTTCAAAAATTTTATTCGATCTTTCGAACTTCGAATGTTGACCAAAGTCAAACTTTGGCTCCAAGAACAACTAAAAATGCAACTTTGGATCCAAAATCTTTATTATAACTTCGAATTTACTTTTGTAACTTCTACACAAGTTTCAAGATTCTAGAGCTAATGGAATCGACGGATCTTCGATCTGATACCCGAAACTCAAAATAGTAAAAATGCTCACTTTTTAAAAAATTAAGCTTCAAAAAATGACAAAACTCATATTTTCCACTTTTAAAACATAGGATCTATGTTCCAACAATAAAGATAGCTCAAAATTGGTCCAAAGTAACTCATAAAAGGACAAATAGAAATTTTCATGGACAGACTCAAAAATGACCAACTAGGTCACTATATTATTCACCACTAAAACATAATGTTTGTCCTCAAACATAAGGGAAAGAAGAGTACTTGAAGACCAAAAAGGGTAAGGATATCTGACCCGCATATGTGACTCCAACTCCCAACTAGCCTTCTCAACCATATGGTGCTGCTACTAAACTTTCACCGAAGAATGTCCTTGGTCCTCGACCTCCTGACCTATCTGTCCAATATAGCTATTGACTCCTCTTCATATGATAAACCTAGACCCAACTCAACTGAATTATAAGAGATCACATGTGACTCATCTTGAATGTACCAATAGAGCATGTAGACATGAAATATAGGATGAATCGCTGATAGTCTCAGTGGCAATGCCAAATCATAGGAAACCTCACCAACTCTCCTCAAAATCTCAAACAAGATGGTAAATCCAGGACTGATCTTGCCCTTCTTCCCAAATCTCATCACACCCTTAATAAGATAATTTTTAGCCAACCACTATCCCCAACACAAAACTCAAGGGGCCTAGTCCTATGGTCAGCATAACTCATCTAGCTGCTCTGTGGTATAAATAGTCTACTCTATATCAATAGGAAATGATCCATGACATCTTTAAGTAGAGACACAATTAAAACATCTATTGAACCCGAGTCAACCCATTCGATGGGTGATCTACACCTGTGGCCATACAAATCCTCAAATAGTGCTATCTGAATGCAAGTATGATAACTATTGGTGTAAGCAAACTCCACCAATGTCAAGTGTTGATTCCATCAGGCCCTAAAATCTATAATCCAAGCCCAAAACATATCCTCTAACACCTGAATAGTATGCTCAGATAACCCATCAATCTAGGGGATAGAAACCTAAACTCAAATCCAATCGATTACCCAAACTATATTGTAGAGCCTTCCAAAAATGAGAGGTAAACACAAATCCTCTGCCTGACATTATAGATACCGGCAAACCATGCTATCTAACAATATCTTAGATGTATAAACTAGCCAACTGCTCTGCACTGTAGCTAGTCTTCATTGGTAAGAGGTGAGCCATTTTGGTTAAATGATCAACAACCACCCAAATTAAATCAAACTTGCCAAAGGCCATGGGAAAAGCAGTAACAAAATATATAGTCACTCACTCCCATTTGCATTCGGGAATGAGAATCCTCTATATCAATCCATCACGCCTTTAGTACTCATACTTGACTTATTTGCAATTCAATCACTTTGTCACGGACCAGGTTATGTCTCTTTTCATCCCGAACCACCAATAATATTGTCTCAAATCATGGTACATCTTTGCCACACCAGGATGGATAGAGTATCTAGCACAATGGGCCTCCTCCAATATCAATCTCACTTAATCCCCTACCTTTGGCACATAGACTCTACCATTTATCCTCAAAACACCCTTAGAGTAAAATATAGTCGCCTTTGCTTCACCCCTCAACACTTTATCATGAATCAAGAACAATCTAACATCCTCAAATTGGTGAGCATATATTTGGTCAAGCAATAAAGATCTAGCCTCCACAAAGGCCAAATTACTCTGAGGAAGAAAAATATCCAAACACCTCCGCTGTCTCAAGTTCAGATTTGGCTGAGAAAAGATGTATTTGAGACTTTAGTGATCTATAAAAATATTACAATGCACCCCATAAAGATAATGTCGCCACAACTTTAATACAAACACCACCGCAACCAACTCTAAATCATGAGTAGGGTAGTTTCTCTCGTGTACCTTCAGCTGTCTATAAGCATATGTTATCATTTTCCCCTTTTGCATCAATACTCCACCCAAACTCATAATAGAAGTTTCATAATATACCACAAAAAGTACTACCTCTTTAGGAAAAGCAAGAATAGGTGTTGAGGTCAATAAATCCTTGAGATTTTGAAAGCTCGCCTTGCACTCCTTCGACTACTGAAATGCCACATCCTTCAGAGTAAGTCTAGTCAACGAGGGTCCTATAAAAGAGAATCCCAATAAAAAACATCGATTATACCCCACTAGACTAATAAAACTCTAAATATCGATCACAAAAGTCAGCCTAACCCATTCATAAACTACTTATATCTTGGTCAAATTTACCATAATACTATTTTTTGTCACCACATGCCCAAGGAATGCCACAGACTCGTGGCAGAACTCACATTTTGAGAACTTGACATATAAATTCTCTTCTTACAATCTGTGGAGTACAGTCTTCAGGTGTTGAACATGGTTGGACTCACAATTAGAGTAAACCAAGGTATCATCAATAAACACGATGATAAATATATCCAAATATGGATTGAACACCCAATTCATCAATTCAAAAAAGCAGTTAGGGAAATAGAAATAGGCTTCGTGCCCGACTCAAAATCAATAGCAAAGTCTATATCATGACCCAAAGGGACACTAGAAAAATCAGTCGGGAATACATCCATAAACTCTAGCAACTCTGGTGGTCTCCAATGATGGTGACTCTTGAGAGTATGCCTTAACATCAGCCAAATATGAAAAACAACTCTTATCCATCAATCTATCAACATGCATATAAGAAATAACCTTCTTGTGATAAGAATTAAAGGTGCTGGCCCACACTAACTGAGGCAATTTCGGACAAGATAAAGTCATGGTCTTGGCATTGCAGTCAAGAATATCATAATAAGGCCACAACTAATCCATACCCAATATCACGTCAAAGTCGAACATATCAAGCAATGTCAAGTCATCAATAGTATCTCTCCTTATAAAAGTAACAACACAACCCCAATACACCTGATTCACCACTTATTATTCACCTATCGAGATAGAAATACAAATAGGCTCAACAAGAGGCTCACACATAATACCAAGATTTGTGAAAAAAATAAGTCGATACATATGAATAAGTAAAGTTTGAATCAAATAAAATTAAAGTAGAACTTTGGCACACTGGAACCATAATTATGATAACTGCATCAGAGGCCTTTGGCTCGTCTCTATCTGGAACAACATATCACACTCTACATCCACCACTAGCATGTGGGCCTCCATGGGCTCTACCTCTTAGTATGCCACGACCACTTCTAGTACCACCCACATGCCCTGAGAGGTGTCCGTAGGTGCTGGTGTTGGGGCTATACAAGCTGGCTGGGCCCTTGAAGTCTTAGTAGAAAGTGCATGATGAGGACAATGCTTGGACAAATTTCAAATCTCATCATAAATATAACAAGCTCAGGGATCACGTCCCTATGATAGTTATCTCGAAGAACTACTTCGCCTTGCTGCACTAGAAGAGCTATAACAACCTATCTGAGTAGGCCTAAACCTGTCAACACTGTCAAATGCAGTGATTGTTGCATGAACTACCCGACCCTGATGGCCTTAGCTCTGAAACTCTCTATCTCGTGGCGAGGGTCCACTAAACTGGCCATGTTGACAAAATCTCTTTCTTCCACCCTATCTATCATGCCTAATGAAATCAATCATTTGGCCGTGATCCAGCATGCTCCTGAACCACTGATAGCCTTGATGGCAATGCCAACTCATAGGCAACCTCACCAACTCTCTTCAAAATCTCAAATGGGCTAATAAATTTGGGACAAAGCTTGAACTTATTTCCAAATCTCATCACACCCTTTATTGGAAAAATCTTTAGCCAAATACTGTCCCCAATAGAGAATTCAAGAGGCATAGTCCTTCAGTTAGCATGACTCTTCTGGCAGCACTGAGTTGTCAATAGTCTACTCTTTATCAATTAGACCCGATCCATGACATCTTTAAGCAGATCCACACTCAACACATCTATTGAAGTTGATTCATACCATCTAATGACAGATCTACACCTCCGGCCATACAAAGCATCAAACGATGTCATCTGAATACTAGAATGCTAATTGTTCTTGTCATCATACTCTGCCAAAGGCATGTGCTGATCCCATCGATCCCCAAAATCTTTTAGACAAGCCCAAAATATATCCTCTAACACTTGAATACTACGCTTAGACTACCCATTAGTCTGGGGGTGGAAAGTTGAACTCAAATCCAGTTCTAAAAAGGTTAGTCAAACCTACCTCGATGCTAAAATTGCACTCAAACCAATCTTGTGATCACCACAAGCCTAAAATGAGCTCTAAATCAACCAACCACTATCAAATAATAGATACTGTGTCATTAAATAAATTTTGATTCCCATATTTGCAGGATATAAGCTTAGAAGCAAAATAGTCAAAATTATGGCTAAAATTCAAAGTTCTCAACTTTTGAAATTATCTTGAAATTATGATTCTACGCGAGAAAAGGAGTTCATGGGTGAAAAATTCACTAAAATCGAGTTTAAATCGAAGGAGAAATAATGAATTAAAGTCTCTAAATCAGACTTAAAATCCCCAATTTTAAATATCTAAAATCATGAAATTCAAGACAAAAGCAAGATAAATGTCATGAAAATTAATTACATTGATGATAGAAACACTTACCCAAAAGATTTCCCACAAAGAGTCTCGTCAAAATAGCCCCAAGAAAGGTTGAAATATTGAAAATGGAGTAATAACATGGTGTTTTCACGATTTAAACACTGTTCAGGTAATTACTACTCGGTGAAAGTAGAAGGGCCTCCACGAACATAGAGAGTAGCACCTAGGATAACTCCAAGAACGTGGTGGGACTATCCACAAATATAGATCAGGAAATGGTGACCCTCAACGAACGCGGAGTTGACTCCCACAAATGCGTAGTATAGGGAAACCTAGACCTCTGCAAACACGGAGGATGTCCCGCAAACATGCGGAAGGAGGATGCCTGCACCAGATATAACAAAACACAAGTATGGACAAACTCGAAACAAACCCTCAAAATTCATTTGGAATCAAAATTTCACAAACCAGACGTGTATTCATATAAGAGAAGGCAATCCAGACTCAACAAAATTATCAGAGTTTGATTTCGAGATCTCCTCGACATAATTACTAGAACAACTCAATTAAACTAGTTAACAACTCAAAATACCAAAACTACCCTTGGAAACTCCAAAAATTATGATGACACCATTTCTAGCATTAGTTTGACCATCCAGAGATTTTGGAACTTTTGGAATTTCAATTCATGTTTCTAAACTCCAAATGCTGAGCAAAGTCAAACTTTGGCTCCAAGAACAACTAAAAATGCAACTTTGGGTCCAAAATCTTTATTCTTACACCGAAATCAGTTCTGTAACTTCTCCTAGACTAGTTTCAATATTTTGAAGCTAATGGAATCAACGAATCTCCGATCTGCCACCTGCAACTCAGAATGACATAAAAAAATCACTTTTTCAATAATTTAAGCTTTTAAAAATGACAACTTATATTTTTCACTTTTAGAACACAGGATCTCAGCTCTAATAATACAGATAATTTAAAATAGGTCCAAAGCAACTCACAAAAGGGCTAAATAGAAATTTTCATAGCCAGGCTAAAAAATGACAAGCCAAGTCATTACAACCAACCTCTTCATTGCAAGTGATAAAATTCTTAATTATTGCATGATTATCCAATTTCTTCTACCCATTCAGTTGATCCTACTGGGTACATTTTGGTGTACTCACCCCTACTATGTTTCCTCCCTACCTATTGAGTATAGGGACTCTCACGTGATAGTTGAGCTTGTTGAGTAGAGTTTGCTTTTTCCCAAATTACAGCGGTGAGGCTTAGTGATTAAGTCTCTGTTGTAATATTGAGATTTCTTTTCTAGTCGTATCTTTATTCCAGCCTATTCATTTTCTTTATGAGATAGCTTTGTATTCACTTTATTATACTATGTTTAGAAGTTCATGTTCTCATGACTACAGGTTTTGTAATTTTAAATTGAGTGTTGTTGTTCTTTGGTTTTACTCTTTCTTCCCTTTAGTTGTGATCCGATTTTGGATCGTGACAATGAGTTAGTGGCTTGTACATGTAACACCACTCTTGATTGGTTTTAGAATTGCTTCTGCTTATCACTATCTATGTTATACTAGACTTCTTTTCTTTTGTTTAAATTTATATCTATTTTGAATTACTTTGTCTAGGCTGACTTGCCTTGGTAGGTTAGACATGTGCCATCACACCCATATTGGGGTCGTGACAATTGATTTATATAATTAAAATAAATAATCTAATTTTAATTTTTCTTTAAGGTTTAGTCTTGTAATCAATTCTTATTAGACTTACTTTGCATGATTTATTACTTTAAATTTATTGTCTTTTTAAAGCAAATTTACCACTAGACATAGAGTCTAGCAGCTCTTTATTAAAATTTTAAAAAAATCAACAGGAATAAGAACAAGTAAGGGGCGCTAGGCCTTCCATTACAAATCCTAATGAGGTAACTAAACTCTACAAACAAGCATAATGAGAATAAGAGCTAGAGAGAATTAGTTATTTTGTGATCATCACAGAGTTTGTAATATACTCTATGATGATATTACTAATGAGGATGCTTAAATAATGCAAAAATATAACAACCAAGAAGAAGGATGAGTTATATGAATACTTTAAATTTATGATCATTTTCATTATGACTTATTTATTTACAATATTTATTTTATATAATTTCATTATTGTATTTTTATTGAATATTTTTGTTTCATAACTCATATCATATTTTGTTTTATTTTTGAAAAAATATCCAAGATAATTATATTTTGGTAGTATTAAAAAATAATTTGAAGCACAAGGTAATTATATATTTTCATGAATACTTTATAAAAAAACTCAAAAATCGAGGTTGAAAAACCCAAATTTTATTAATGTGGTTTGGTTTATAGATTTAAAGATCCGACCACAAATAATTTAAATTGATATTTTCAAATCCGATCTGGTCCATATAAACCCCCAATGAGGGTCATATTAAACACCCAAAGAACTTATTACAAGAACACTATCTCTCAAAAACCTATTCATTTTTTACTAGTCAAAATTATTATAAAGGAAAATTTGTAACTTATGATCACTACAAAATGAGAAATATAGCAGTGTACAGAGATTAAGAAAATGATAATTATAACGAAATAGAGAGGAAAAAAGAATGGAACTCTTATTGATATCTTTTAAATTGGAAAGAAACAATATGTAGCAAGGAGGTGAACACCAAATAATAGAGTACTCAGAGAAATGGAACTAACCTAAACTAAACCAATGAAGAACACAAGTAACTCCTTAACTCCAGACCATAATCCATCGAACTACAACCCTACACTAAGAAAAGTCCCAGAATAGTAATATAGATATAATCATCCCCTGACATAAATATCTCAATACTCAAGTATATGAATAGATCCAACACTTACTCAAATTGGTAATACACTAAGTATACAATATCATAATCAATATACAATTAATATCAACCAGATATGATATGAGATGGAGTGAATGCTAGGAGATGTACATAAAGGGATGTAATGTCAAATAATCGTGATGCATATCTGTCCTAGAATACACATCCGTTGATTTGATGACTGCCTAAAATGGAACCCATGGGGCCCACACATAGTCCAATATCTATGAACATTTTTGGTAATGACCTCGGCTAATTTCACCTATACGGAAGAGACCTTGAACCTGTACAAAACTGACCCCAGACTGTCGGCATATTACCTCGACTCGACTGGTAGAGACCTCGACCACCAATCCACGTGTTACCTTACTCACATCTCTGTCGTAGCTATCACAAATATCAATACACAAATAATAATAGATGTAATGTGCATGATCACAATTATATCATAGTATCAACATCATTATGATCTCAATATGTCAATATCATCAATAATTCAAGATCATCAGTGTTTCAATATCACCATAGTCTCAATTTATCAATCATATCACAATATATGCACCATCTCACTATCAATATCAAATTATTCAGAAGATCACATAGGTTACAAATTCACAATTAATTTATAAGTCAATATATCACCATATGATCAATTATTGAATCCGAAATATCATGATCACACCTACAATGATACAATTCTACTCCCTATTACTCAATTCCATGCACATAGGAGCATACAAGATTCATTCATACTTAACAAAAGGTTAGAAGTCCACTTGCCTCAAATAAAGTCTCATATCAAATCAAATCTGCCGCTTTTCCCCTCCTATGGTACTCCAAATCATCAAAATCTAATCAAATATGGCATCACAATCACATAACAAATCTAATGAAACAAAAATAAATTCATTCAGAGAAAAAGGGTAAAATGGTAAAAAATTCCATGCCGAAAAACATGGCCAGAACCTGAAACTTAAACCATGAAAATATTCCCAAGGTGATAAGGAGTTTAATGGTGAAAATGATTTCAAAAATGGAGCTAAATGAGGGAGAAACTAAGGATTAAAGTTTGGAAATCAAAGTCTGAGAAATCCCCAATTTACACCATTAAAATCCCAAAA
>JBCEWC010015860.1:0-13469 GCA_038996855.1 Solanum aculeatissimum
GGAGAAGACTACTTGCCAAAGGTAATCTTCACCACACCTTACGATTCCCGTCATTTCGGTGTGATGGCCACCTTCCTTACAATTTTTGTCATTTCGGAAAGGTTTACATGGAATATCATGAACATATCATATCATATCATGGGCATACCTTACGATTCCCGTCATTTCGGTAGCAGCCTATGTTGGCCCATAGTTTCGGGAAAGGAGTGGGACCCTTGGGGATAGCCTACTTACTACTCCAATCTTTCTCAGTACTAAGTCATCATCCCACAAGAATACTTATACATATATATAGGTGCATGATTTAAAATGGAAACTTGACACTTAGACTTCCAATCATGCATTATGGGCTTAGAAGCCAAACATACTTTCAAATACGTCATGCATACTTAACAATGAGTTTAACATAGTTCAAATCATGCATCATGGGGCTAAAAATCCAAATCAACCTTGATGTCATGCTTCATGCAAAGAGTAGCTCCATATCATGACCATCTTTCTTACGATTCCCATCATTTCGAAAAGGTTTACATTCATAACATATCAACCACCTTCCTTACGATTCCCGTCATTTCGTAAGGGTTTACAAAACATGACATATCAATCTCCTTCCTTAAGATTTTCGTCATATCAGAAGGGTTTACAAAGCATAGAAAATCAATAGACTTAATGTGATCACAACTTAGCCTTAACCCATCACTTAGTCAAACCATAGTCAAAAATCATGTTAGGGACTTAGCCCGTATCAATACTTTCACAATAGATCCATGAATCATGCATGCAATGCCATGAGGAATAATATGAATAGCATGGGTAATGAAATCAAGTCTTTATTTCATAATTTGAAAGACATTTGATCATAAAATATGTAGAAATTCATGAATAAACCAAAATGCAAGTTACCCATGTATATTTAAATCATGAAATTTAACATGCAAGTTGAACAATAAGGGTTTCATAAATCATCCATGAATTCATGTGTAAAATCATGTTTAAATCTCCTAAAATCTACAGCACTCAAGTCCCAACACTAATCTACAACAATATTGGATGAACCCATAACTAATTGGAAAGCTAAAAATTAAATATAAAGAGTTACGGTTCATAGGGTCTTCAAGGATGAAAGAGGATCCTTGAATCAATCCCACATACCTTAATCCTAGCAAACAATCTACAATATCAAACGTAATCAAGTCTTCTTCCCCAAATTCTACAAGCTAGCTTCAATAGAGGTCAAGAGAGCCTTAGGATCATAAAAGAGAGTATAGGGGAGTTCTAATGGATGAATGAGGGTTTGGGGGGATGATTTAGGGGTTTAGGATACCTTAAGGGACCAAAATGAGGCTTAGGGAAATGTTAAATCACGAAAATACCATTAATAAACCAGAACTTTTCACTGAACATAGCACCTAAATGACAGCTACAGTGCCGCCAAGTGGTCTCACGGACCGTTTACCATGCCGTCAAGATGTACTTAGCCGAATCTACGCGCGAACTCTCGGAGGACTTTTTGTTACACTTCACGAACAACTAAACGGTCCGTTCAACTTTTGACTGGTCGTATAACCAACCTTCAAACCACACTTAGACTCACAACCATTAGCCTTGGCTTGTCCAAGATACTGCCTCACTCCACGAGGCAGTACACGGGCCGTTTGGTGTCAAACGGTCCGTTCAAGCTCACGTTGACTTGGAATTGGCTTAGGGTGGTTCCACGCCTCCCCAAGCTCACTGTGACATCACACGACACCCTAAATGGACCGTGCTATGTTTCACGGTCCGTGCAAATATCCTTGGCCATTCTTTTGAGCCTATCTCCAATGGCTTCCGAATTTTAGACTGTCTCACTATTTGGGACATATCTCTCTTATCCAATATCCAAATTGAGTGAAACTACTTGTGTTCTAAAGCTAATGTAAATAGCTTCAATTTTATATTTGGTATCTTACATGGTTCATCCCACATAAAAAGTTATGACTGTTTGAAGTACACTGCCGAAACTTTCTCTCTAGGCCACTAACTAGCCCAATTTGCATTCGGCTACTTAAACTCAACCTGTGGCCACCAAAACTCAACCATGGCTTGTGGTACATCATAGAATGCCAACAATAAGTAGATTTCAAAAATTTTCGGGTTGTTACAAGTATGGTCTGTGAAGCTTATGCAGTTACTGGACCAAATATACTATCTTGGGCTAAGAAGGCAACAAAGAGTGATTCTATGATTTGTTCTACAGGTCATATGTCAAAATACGAACCGTACACCAACTCATAGAAAATTCCAATGAGCAACCTTATGTGCACTCCAGTCCAAGATTAAACTTTACAGTCTATAGAAAAAACTATGGGCCGTGAATTGGGCTCGTGGACACCAGGTAAGTTATCTACCTTTTTACTAAGTGTCGGAAGCTCTATGATCGACTTTACGAGTTGTATTTAATTATACGACCCATAAATTGACCCATAGAACCTATCCACCAATTAGGGCTTCAGGCTGCCTACGAAACTAGGATCTAAAAGCCGTATAATACTCTACGACCCTTAAATGGAGTTTCGTAAAAGTCAAGCCCAGTTCCTTTGAACCAACCCGATAAAGGTATATAAGGGATCAAAATAATACTTGACCCAATTTCTTTTCTATTTTAAAAAATACTCGACCCCCTTTGAAACCCTAAGCCAAATCCGACCTCCCTGTTTGGTCACTGTAAAACTTTTCTAGTCAGGTTTTTCGACAATCCCTCTGGCACATAGGGTTTGAAATTGTTTGTACCTCTCTTTCAAATTCGACTGAATTTTCTCAAATTTTGGTGAGTTCTTGGTCCTAAATCTTTTGAACATTCGAAATTAGTCTAAATTGGTTGAAAATTTTGATGGTCATGGTGTTCTTAACTTGATGATTACAAATTATTGATTGCCCTTATGTGTGTTGTCGATGAGGCCCTAATTTTAATGACAGAAAAATTTACATGTACCTATGACTTGTGTGTCAAGAACCAGAAAATTTTGCATATGGCTATGACTTGTGTTTTTAAATGAAAATTAAAACCATATCGTCACGTGTCATTTGAATTGAATGAAATTGTGTAAAAATGTGATATATGACTACATGTATGTATTTTTTTGGATTGCTAATCATTCAACAATGTAGGATCGCTAAATAAATATGAAAAATTAAATTTGATGGGGTTATATGTGATCATAGCATGTTGGGGGTTTGGTATTTGATGAAATCATTTAGGGGGGTGAGTCTTTGCTTTGATGTTGATATAATTGAAAAAGGTCATTTTAGGACCCATTTGATGAGCCTAGCAAGTCAAGTCACTAGTAAGGTCATTTTACGAGGATCTTCTACGTCGTGGAATATTTTACGAGTCGTAGTTTCCTCTTGTAAGAATTTTCAAAAACTTAAAATTTTTGGGTTGTCATCATACGAGACCTTCTACGAGTCATATATTGTTCTACAACTCGTAGATAGGTCTTATAGGGACCTTCCAGCAGAAAGTCAAATCTAGAGTAGAATCTACGAACCAGTCTACGACCCATGTAATGTTTTATGAGTCGTACGTGGTGTCCTAGATGTCATTCCAGTAACAAAATTAAATGTGCATCTTTTCTTTGAGAGACATTTACGGCTTGTAGTTCTTACTACAACCTATAAAGGGACCCTTGTAGACCCCTGTATGTCTAGTTTATTATTGATCTTGTTTTTCGTTTCTTGACTCATGGGCTAACTCTGGTTGTTACATGTGCATTTTAGGTACTATAGCTCTGAAGCCTCATCGTGAGGAGATCAGAGCCATATGAGAGTGGTTGCGTGATGAGCCCACGAACTCCAATGCCTCTCTTGAGGACAATGGCTCAGTGGAGGAGCTTGGCGTCTAGCTAGATGAGGATGTCGAGCCACGACAGACATGGTCCACCACCAGAAAAGCCCAAACTCAGGCTATTATGGTTTTTCCTCTCCAGTGTAATGAGAGAGGTGACAAGGCCAGCAGTTCTATCCAGATGACCTCTTTTGAGAGAGGATCCGAGTCTAGATCCAAAGAGGGGTCAAACATCACATCTATACCAGCATCTCGAGCACCACCCTCACCTTTGGATGCCAGATCTAGCTGATGGTATGTCGAGGGCATGCGGGATATCTTCATAAAGGACTTGCAAATGAACAAGCTTGGCCAACCAACATGTTCCATTTTTTAGGAGCCCAGAGTCATCACTGCAAGTTTAGAGATTGTCCCAGGCCTCCAAGACACCATTACTAGATACAGGATCCAGTGGCTGGTACAGCCATCGGGGAAGTACTCCCTGATCATTGTTAGTGAGCGCTTACGCCGCCACAGACCTCAGCTCTCTTGCCAAGGGGAAGAAACCCCTTGCTTAGCCTTGGCTGACACATATTATGGTGGGGGGTCGTCAGATGGATATTTTGGATACCACTGTCCACTATATGTTTTTTGGGCCTAAGTTTCCAACCCCCAGATCTACAACAGAGTTCGACCGGAGATTGAGGCAGGACTCAGGAGACAACTACTATGAGAGGCCCAATCCACTAGGATAGTATGATGAGATAGGTAGCCGCCCAGATTACAGGTTAGGGACCAGACCCTGAGTGAGTAGCTACGCTAGTGGAGCCTATCGTCAAGGTTTCTCTCAGTTTTCCCGCCAAGTTTTGGCGGGCGGTTGTGAGATCACAGATTTGGACTACACTTGTAGATAATACATTGATGTCAAATTGTGTTGTTTTGGTTGCCAGCATTTTGGCTAGCTATGAGATGGATTGGGCCATGCTGATTTCTGAGCACATTCATGAGGCAGCCCTGAAGAGGTCCACCTCTATCCCTTTCCTATGCCTCATCAATAGATTATGCTTAGCAGCGGGGGTTGAGAGTCTTCATCTTGTGGAGACTCTTATAGAGGTTCATAGAACACTGGATGCCATCCTGATAAAGGTGATGATAATCCAGTGGCACTTCGACGGGCACCACGGCCTCCAATCTAGATGCCAGAGATTTTTGCCCAGTTCCCCCGCTTGAGCCTCCATCTACCACCAATATTATTGAACCCACTACTTAGGGGTCCCCATAGACTGAGATAGATGTGGGGAGGGGGCTCACTACTACTATTCTTGCATCAGAGGTCGTGCCCACTTCTTCAACATCCACCGACATGGTTTTTGTGTCTGTGGTATCTGTACAAGCTATGGCATAAAGACAGGCCCGCACTGAGTCCTGGTTGGCTCAGTGACTACAGCAAATCGACACCTAGGTCCGCCAGGTCATTCAAAGATTGAGGCGCGCATGTGGATATTCACAAAGACTACTATCCAGGAGATACTTATACCCATGGATAAACGCATTGATGCATTCGAGCAGCGAGTCTAGCAGAGCCTCAACACAGAACGATCAGTAGATATGACGACCATTTAAATGGAGATCCAATAGCTTTGGGACGAGTTGAGAGCAACCCTCGCAGCACTAGTCATGTTACCACAGACCAACCCTATTGAGGTGGTGGTGGATCTATTCACTCTAAAGGATACCCGACTACCTTTCCTCAAGAAAAGTCCCAACAAAAATGACCTAAATGTTATGATATTGTAGGCGGGGATGACAAAGAAGCAAGAGATAGACCTTACCAAGATACGCTCGATGCAGGACGAGGAGATGAGGCAAGCTTGTGAGCTAGAGAGAATCAGGGGTACTGGACCCTCTAGACACGCTCCCACAGTTGAGGAGTCCACCGGGAAGGTTGAGGGTGGACAACAGAGAGAGGCGCTTAGGCATCCAGGTATGTTTTCTTTTTGACCCGTGTTCTTTATTTTGACATTTTATGTGCATTAGGGATAATGCATATCTTTTTCGATGGGGATGTGTGTAGTTATAGGTCTCAGTAAAGTCTGAATAACCTTGTCCTATAACTACCCTAAATTTTGAATCAGAATGGTTTTCTTTCATGTATTTTGTTCCCCTGAGGATATTTACTTTATGTTGAACCGACATGTTTAGGATATATAGGTAGTATTAGGAGCATATAATACTGATGTCTATGGAATATGTTAGTTTTTATGAATAATGATACCCACCAGAAAATTTTGTTAGTGTTAGTTAGCATTGATAACAACCATGCATGATTGATTATTTAACAGTGCTTTTTCTGATAAGTTAGGTCAAATTATGATGAAAGGCATGATTTGAGAGTTTGTGTTGATAGTGTAATCAGTGTCATGTGTGTGAGTTTATTTGCATGATTCATATATTGTGTTTCAATTCAGAACTTACCCTGTTACTCTGGCTTAGACCGTAGGCTAGTTGGATAGAAAATGATCTTAGGCCATTGTTCATATTAGTCCACTTAGCCTAAATAACCAATAAAATTTTAATGTATCCCTCGATCCGAATATTTGAGCTATGTATATACCCTTTTTCTTTGTAAACACCTAAATAACCAAGCCTTGTTGATTGTGAAATTCTAAAATTGGTCCGGGTCCTTTCTTAAACATTGTGCACCTTGACTGAGACAAAACGCCTAAGTTGAGAGTGGCTATCAAAAGTGGCCCTGGTTCGTAGGTTGGATATTGTGCACTTCAACTTAGGCCAAAAACCTAAGTTGAGGGTGGCTAGTGTAAGAGAGATCAAAATAAATGGGGTGGAATCTAGTGATACATAAAAAAGGGGAAAATATGATATAGGTGCCAGAAAAGATGAAAAGATGCCTTAACAATGAGCTAAAAAGAGAAAACATGTGAAAAATAAAAAGGTAATAAGTTAAGAACTAGAATAAGGCACCCAGAAAAGCTTGAAATAGGAGAAGGAGAGAATGGGTTGAAAATACCAGTGTTAGTAGGGCAAAAGTGTAGAGAATGCAGTATCAAGGAGGGTCTTTAGTCACTATGTTCCCAAACATCACACCAAAGCCCCCTTAACCTATATTTCAAGCCAAGAATGTCCTACAATGATCCTAACCCAAATGGCCGAAAGTTATAGTCATGAGTATAGGGGAAAACATATGGTATTGAACATAGTATTTGAATATCTATTGTGAGAGTGAGTGATTTTTGTGTAGTCTCTAGCATTGAACTTGAAAATACTATGATGAGTGGGATATGAGACCTCTTTATGTGAGGGCACTTGCATTACACTGTTGATTGTAGGCTAGTTCAGTGATTGTTGCTTACCTGTGGTTACCTTGCTTGTTAGAGTTGCACCGTCATATGTATTGATCCGCATTGGTTTGTTTGATGACTATGAGATATGCATTGTTGAGTTGTTATGGGTGTCTGAGCTTGAGTTTGATATGATGCAGGCCATTAGACTGAGTTTTATGTGTAACTGTACTACTTATGTAGATTGAGTCCATCACTTGAGGACAAGCAACAATTTAAGTTGTTGGTGTTGATGTGTTCTCGAAATACAACGCTTTTGATGCTCAAAACTTAGATTTTTATGTGTTCTCAAAGTAATGTTAGTAGATTTAATATTTTTTCTTATGTGCGTTTTGCAGGATTATAGGGTTGGCATGATATTTGGGCCAAGGGTGCTGAAATTGTAGAGTTTTTAGGATTCACGAAATCCTTTACGGGTCGTGGAGTATTTCATGGTCCGTATAGGTGGTTTCATAACAAATTCCAGTGAGGGGTGATTTTTAGGGAATGATTCTATGATCCACTCAGATGAGCCATAAAACTTTCTACGATACGTAGAAGTGAGGTCGTACCCTGAGGATTAGAAAGTGGAGATTTATTGAAAAGTCATCAAACGAAATCCTCCACGAGCCATAGAATCATATATGGTTCGTAGATGAGTCTCATGGGAGTCAACTCCATATTTGAAGAAGGAGAGTATGAAGCCTCGATTATGAGTCATGGAATATAATACGATCCGTAGAATTGCCCGTAGAGCTTTCAGACCCAATTTTTCTATTTTTATTTGGTTTTGTATTTGAGACATTATAAATAAATTTTTAGGTTATTTTTCAGGAGAGTTAGCAGAGAGTTTGTAGTAGTTCAAAGATTTTAGTATTTTTAAAGAGAGAAAAATAATAGTTTGTGTTCTTGATTCATTCTTGTGGTTTCTATTGAAGAGTTGGATTTCTTGTATAAAAATTCATTGATGTAAGTTCTCAATTATGTTATTCTATATCAGGATTCCTGCATCTACACTATATATGAATAGCTAAATTCAAAACTAGGGTTGTAGGAACCACGAAGAACTAACAAGGTAAAACCGGATAATTCATAATTCTTGGAAAGTGTGTATGAATGTATTAATTACTTATCTTCATCTTAAAAGTTTTTTAACGGTGGCCAATGTCAGAACTCGTTTAGTGTTACTTGCCGGATCAAGGAGGTAATGAATAGAAAAAAAGAATAATTAACAGGATTCGATTAATATTTTCTCATCTAATTAACTAAACTGGATCAAGGGGAGGTTATATTGGGACAATAGGTAAAGGTTAGTAGCATCACACTGCGGAGATGGATCAAATCCCGTGATGAAATTTACCTTACAGCTAGATCAAAGTGTTTGGTAAACTTAACTTACTGCTCTGCATCTACACACTAGAAAAGATTACAATTATCTAACAATACTAAATTAGGGAATCATGGAAAACACATTGCTCTAGTTAGCTCTTCTATTAATTTTATAACACTTGCATTAATCTAGGTTTATTTTTCTTACAATAACAACCCCCCCTTTAGAAGATAAGTAGGTTAATCACCGCACTTTGCTTTGAATTATTCTAGAGTGTACCATATTCTCGATGGGATTCAACCCTAACCTTGCTAAGGTTATTTACTTGACAGTGACTGCTTTAACCTCCAAAAATACGTGTAGGTTTAGCAACATCACAAGCCCCGTAAACTTTTTCCCTACCTTGTTTGTTTTGACTAGACGAAGTAGCATCCACTTTTCCTTTGCCTTTACCATTTCCATCCGGTCTTTGTTTGTCTTTCTTCCGGTCCTTACCCTTCTTCCTCTTCTTTAACTTAGAAGAGTGAGTTGGGTCAGTGGCAACATTATTTGACTGAAAATCGATCAAGGCATCCGCAGCAGCAACTACATTAGGTAGATCTTGCACTTTCTTCCTACGCAACTCATTCTGTGCCCACCCTTACATTCCAGAAATGAAATTGTGCAACTTATCTTCATCTGCAACTTGGCCAAATGGCCATCAACAACACCACGATAGGCCTGCATGGCAGTGTTCATGCCCTGAATTTGTGTCAGGACGTTTGTCATGGCCTCATCACTGCTTCTTGTCTAGCATGCCCTTGTCACGCCAATGCCAAGGTCTTCCTTCACTTAAACTTTATCTTGACCAAAGTCATGGGCCCTTGGCTAGGCTCATCAGGTAAATCACTAACCAAGCCCATGCCAAAAATGGTTTCAGTCGTGCAAACTTCTCACGTAACTCGTTGTAACTATTTTTGCCATCCATTTTCGTGTTAAAATGACAATTGCTCTGATACCAGTTGATATACTTAGGTAACTTAGTACACTTAGACTCAACCCTTTTTTTCCTCACTTTTGATCTAGTCCAACACAAACAATGACTACGAAATCAAGAATACAAGCACGTACAGGAACAAGTCCCAACTTTGTTATTAAACTCGTGCCAACAAAGAAGTACACAATACTCAGCCTACAAAATTTGTCAGGGCCAACATACTGGCTTTGACAACTGCCTGTGCCTTTAAATATGCCACACCAGCCCAATCATGTGCCAACCAATTTAGTTGACATCCTCAACTGATAGGCCACAATTTGAATTTGAAATTATATGCATACTGACATGTCCAAATGTCTAGAAACTCCTAAAAACTGCCAACTGCTCACTTATGTGCAAGGCACATGCGGGCAACCTTTAAATTTGGCGCCAGTGCATTACCCTTGGTACCCAGATTCGTGCTTGGCCCACATGCATGTGCCATGCTTAGGCCCAGCACACGTGCATGTGTCATGGCACAGGTCCTGTCCTGCACAATATGCCATTAGAGTCTGGTTTTTTGCGCGATTGACTTTGTCCAGCACCTACCCTCAAACTTGTTTAGCCACGACCATGCCATGTCATATTCTTGCCTTGCCTTAGCTTGCCCAGCCCTTGTCATGCCTTAGCCATGTGTTGCCTTGCATTGTCTTAGCTTGTCTATCCCTTGCCATGCCTTAGTCAGTCTTGTCTAGCATGCCCTTGCCACGCCAATGCCAAGGTCTTCCTTCACTTAAACTTTATCTTGACCAAAGTCATGGGCCCTTGGCTAGGCTCATCAGGTAAATCACTAGCCAAGCCCGAGCCACTCGAACTATCAAGTTGATGGTCTGACAGTAGGGATGAAAAAAAGGGGTGTGACAATGCCTATTTGCATTGATTCTAGAAATTTGAGTGAAATCAAAGTTACTTAAAAGTCAAAGGAAAATAGTTTTGACTAGATATGAATAAGTCGATGGAAAATGATTCTGGCTAAATATAATGATGCAAGATACAAAAAATCTAATGAAAAATGGTTCCGACAAGATATGATTATGTCAATGAAAAATGATTCTGACAGATACTTGGTCCATGTGTGACCCTTATGAGTTTGGGTCTGAGGATATCAACAAATATGTATCATAGGATAGACGTGTTTCATAAATTCCATCAAGATCCCATTGATTTTTGTGTATTAGACTATTACTCCTTTTGTTCCGATTTACTTGTCAAATTTTAACTTGATACTTAAAAAAATAACTATTGATATAGTGAATTTACTATTTTACCTCTATTAATTGATAGGGTCCCAACAAAATATTTACTCATTATATTTTTCAAAGATATTAACTTCATGTTAATTAAATTGAGGATATAGTAAGAAAAAAAATATTAGCCTACCTTGACTTTTCAAAAATAATAAGTAAAATAAAAATTAAATTAAAAAATATTTGAGGAGTAAACTCTAACAAAGGACTACTTTCGGGAAGAAAAAGTCAACTACGTGCGACTAATAATCAATTGCTCTCCTCGATATCTGACTGAATCAAATAACATTTTAATCCACCAAAATTGTCACGTATTTAATACAAAGATAAAAGAAAAAAGAGATCACTAATACCAAGCAACTAATCTGGACCTACTTTTGTAGAAAAGTCAAGGTTGAAATTTCAATTAAAAGGACAGGCAGGATAATATTAGTACTTTTTTTTTCTCTAGGTTAGAACAATATTTCCGTTACTTCATATTAAGAGAATTATTGAGATCTTTTTATAATTCAAAAAAAAAAGAAAAAAATTAAAATTCAAAAGAATTATTAATTTTTTTTTTATATTTATCCTTTCATATAACGAGGTTCTTTAACATATTTTCTGGAAGAATAGTTTAAGAATAGTCAAAAGAATAATAATAATAAAATAATATTTAATTTTTATCCTTAAATACTTTTATTAAAAAGTGTGTGATACCCTCAACATTTCACGTAATTGACCAGTAATAGCTCATATAGACACGTCTCTAAAATCAGATCAATTTGTCTGAAAACCAAAATAAAAGAAAAAAAGAAACAGAATGAAATAGTACTTGGAATAAGAAAATTCATGAAAATAGTTGTATGGTCCACATTCCAGATGTGTATTTATTGCTTCTCAGACTAGTTCAACTCGTTCATGACTTTTCTTATGTAGCAAACGCGGTTGTCACTAGCATAGCACTGGGCCGTCGCAGCATAGATATATAACATGCTAAACTACAGATTTTTTATATATAAGCAACATCATCATTTATACCACAAATAACAATATACCTCTACTCAAAATATCTTTAAGAAAAAAAGAGTATAGTCAATATCTCTAAATTTTAGGATAACTAGTTAACAAGTAAAAGTCACTGGTCATTGTTCATGGCAGTAGAATCAAGTTATGCAACTATGGCTAACAATCCGATTGCTGTAATCGGGTCCCAATATTGCGCACCGCACCAGGTTGATCTTGTTATATCCAGGAAGGTAAAGACACTTAGATATGGAGATTTTGTTGTTTCAGATATGAATGGCAACTTCATGTTCAAAGTTAGAGGCTCAGGTTTTGGGTGGCATGATAAGAGAGTTATTCTTGATGCTGCAGACAATCCCTTGATAACTCTTAAGCAAAAGGTACATTACTTTTCATTTTCTATTCTAAGGTTAAATTCAGAGATCTCCACATATTATAATTTTTAAAATAAATAATAAATAGGTTACAGAAATTTTTTATTAAAAGAATCAAAATAAGGGAGGCAAAGTTAACAACTTTAAGGAAGGTATCTAAAATTACTTTTTACATTGTTTATTCTACATTCTTTATTATTGATAATGTGGAATCCTTACTTTCCCGTCTCATTTTAATTATCTTGATAAAGTTTGACACAATTTTTAAAAAAAAAATAATTAGAAGTGTTATTTTACTAATATATCTTTTATAAATAATTAAACTTTTATCTATAGATGTGTCTTAATTCTAAAATTATTAATGGTAAGGACAAAGTTAGAAATAAACAACTTTCTTTTGATTAGCTAAATTGACAATTATTTTGGGATAATTTTTTTTAGTATACATAACAATTAAAAAAATAAACTAACGGCGTAATATGTTACATCCAACTAAAAACTCTTCATAGCAAGCTTATATTATTACCCGAAAATTAAAGCATTATTAGCCAACTATAAATAGTTAAATTATACTGATAGTTTGAACTTTTTTGACATTATCAATTTGTATAACTTAAACACTTATTACTATAGGTATAAACATTGATAGTTAAAGATACCTTTTATTTTCAATTAATTAAATATAAATTATAATAGCAGATTAATTATAATTTATTTTTTTATCATATTTATTTATCTGTAATTTACCTTATAAGTGACAATAATATAAATATTTTTGTATAGATATGGAGTGAGCATTCGAGATGGAATGTATTTAGAGGAGAAAATACGGATGACAAAGATTTTTTATTTACTGTAAAGACAACATCAGTATTTCAATGGAAAACCAAATTGGCTGTTTTCTTAGCTAATAACAATTCCAAGGAGAAGAATTGTGATTATCTGATTAAGGGAAGTTGGTCTGATAGATCATGTGTAATATATGCTGGAGATTCTTCTACCATAGTTGCTCAGGTAAGTTATGCTGATTTTAATTTCTATTTGATTTTTATTTTGTAATTTTAAAATTATCATCTAAAATATTGAAAAAATGAACGCTTTTATTGAGATCTAGCAAAGTATACACTAAATTAACTTTTGGTATGATAAAATGAAAATTTTCCGTCATATTAATTTTTTTTTTTAATTTTAAAAGAGTGACACTTATTATTTTTGATAGAAACACTATTATTGTTACTAGTCTTATTGTACACGCTTTGCGCGTGATCAAAGTGGTGTACCTTACAGAGAAAAATTAAATTTAATTATGAACTTATAAATTATATGTAAAATAACAATATAGTCCTATTCAACTTCTT
>JBCEWC010015861.1:0-13467 GCA_038996855.1 Solanum aculeatissimum
GGCTGGAGTGGGGGTGGGTGGGGGATGGAGGTACTGGGTGGAGTCAAAAAATAAAATTTTTAAAATTTGAAATTTTTGTAAAAATAAAATTTTAAATTTTTTGTAAAAGGGGTGGGAGTGGGTCATAGGGTATAGGGTGGAGTAAAAAGTTAAAAGTTTTAAAATTTATTTATTTTTTAAAAATATTTTTTTGGGGGGGTGGGGGGATGGGGGAATTGGGTGGGTCGAAATAGGAATTGGGGAAAAAAATAAAATTTTCAAAATGTAAAATATTTTTTAAAAATAAATTTTTAATCTTATTTTACTTAAAAATAATAATAATTTTTTTGGGGGAGGAGGATCGTGGTAGGGATGAGATTAAACAAATCCATTTAAAATTGGATAAGAATTTTGAAAAATATTTTCCTTAATTTTTGGAAGGAAGTCATTTTCCTTAAATTGGAGGAAAATGAGTTGATTTATAAAATATTTTCCAAAACATTTAAGCTAACCAAGCATGAGAAAATTGGAAAACATTTTCATTTTCTGAAAAATATTTTCCTCCATACCAAACACACCCTAAATGACAAATTATAAATTATTTACGAAAAAGGGCACACCCATTATGCCTAAAATACGCTTGTCATCCACATTTGAGTAAAAAAAATACCCTCCATTCATCTTTTTGATTCATTTATACCATTGAAACTAACAACCTCTCTTTTTCCTTTTTGTTTTTTAAACATTTATTATGTTTCATTTTCTTATGAGATAAAATAAATCCCAATGTCTATTAGATTTCTTTCATAATTTATCCAAATCGAAATAATGTATCTCTTCAAAGATCAAAGTGATTTATTAAAATAATTAACCAATTTAGCTTTCTAAAAAAGAAAACTTTTAAAAAATAAATAAATATAAAGTTAATGAAAAAGTAAGTTTTTAATTTATCCAAAGAGTAGGTTTTTATTTTTTTTAATGTTATAATTAAAAATATCGAAAACTATTCAAATTTGATTAAATAAAAAAATTAAAGAAAGCTAATTTGATTTTAATAAATCACTTTGATCCTTAAAAGGTTAATTATTTTGTCTAAATAAAATACGAGTACGTGCAAATTTTTTTTAAAATTTCAAAATATGTATTGTTGTAACTTTAGATTTTTAAAGATTTTTTTCCATAATTTATTAAATCCAAAAAAATATACCTTCTTCATGACCTTAATTTTTTTTTTAAAAACTACAGTAAAACTATTAGTTTTTTTTAATTAATTTTTTTTTGCATATTTTATCCAAATCAAAATAATATCTTTTCTTTATAACCCCAAAATAAACTTTAAAAAATAATAACATTTTTTTGTAAAAAAAGAATTGAGGATGATGGTTTACTTTATTCCATAAGAACATGAAACATAATAAATATTTAAAAAAAAGAGAGAGTATTATTAATTTCAAGGGTATAAGTGAGTCAAAAAGATTAATGAAAGACATTTTGGACCTAACGGTGGATGACAAGAGCATTTTAGGCCTAATAAGTCGATGTAGATCATTTTTATACCATTTTCAATAGTTCAATGATATTTTAGCCACTTTTTTGAATTATTTATTATTAATAATCATAGTAGTATCTATTGTTCAGTAGATAGCAGTAGAAAATTTACATAATATAACAAAATAGTTTATACGTGTCTTTAAAATTAAAAAGAAAAACTAATTAATCCCTAATAATGTAATACCCCTAAATTTCCTAAATCAGACAAACCCATAAAATTTCAGACACTTCATCTGATTTTGCACCGATAGACATTTATGAGTTGCATGTACGACTCGTAGATAGTTCTACGGATCGTAGGTGGGATTTCGTAGATCCCCTCAACACTTAGCCAAAAATCTAAAGTTTGAGTTGACTTATGAGTTGGATTTACAACCCGTAATATCTTTCACGATTCATAAACAGGGGTTCATTGAACTCAGTCTTGAAATTCTAAAAAAAAAATCTAAGTGTTGAACGGATATACGAGACGGGTCCACGACCTGTCGTTTCATCTACGAACCGTAGAAAGTGACTGGTGGTTTCAATCCCAAATTTTTGGTAGGATCAATGACATCTATAGACAGATTCTAGTTTTTCATCATGCTCTTGCAGACGAACACAATGTTGTGTAGATGGTTATGCGGATCCTCTGATGGTAGGCCCACGAACAATCTGCGATTCTGCAGCATCTGGAGCAACCCACTCGACACAACGAACTTTATGTCATCCAGTAGTGGAGGTAACACCATAGCTCCCGTGACGTCCATTGTCATAGGGTCTAGCCGATATTGATTCCATTGATTTGCTATGGCTAGAGAATCTTGAGTGGTGGATGTAGTGGAGGTGGGTTGTCATTGTTTGGATTGAGTGCTGCGTTCATCGCAGCATCACCAACGTTGTTCACATTGCCTTAGGCCACTTTCCTCAGCGTCCTTTAGATCTCTGGGTCAAACGAAGTCAATGGGTTGCCTCGGCTCCAAGTGTTGTGCATACACTACACCTGCACGCTAAAACAAAGCAAAAACAACAATAAACGTAAAATTAGAAAATAAGAATTAATTCCTAAATTACTTAAACTAAACAAGTCTAGTCGTATTCTCCAGCAACGACGCCAAAAAACTTGATGTCGCTCAAGCTACACCTCCTTTTGAAGGTTAAAGCAGTCGCTGTCAAGTAAATAACTTAATCAAGATTAGGGTCGAATCCTACAGGAAATATGGTAGACTCCAAAATAGTTCAATTGCAAAGTGGGGTAACTAACCTACTTATCTCCCGAAGGGGGGATTGTAAGTGTAAAATAAACCTAGACTAATGCAAGTGTTATGAAATCAGCAGAAGAGCTAATTAGGTTGATGTATTCCCCATGATTCCCTAACTCAGCATTACCAGATAATTGTAATCTTTTCCAGTGAGTAGATGCAGAATAGTAATTTAAGTTTACCAAATACTTTGATCCAGCTATAAGGTAAATATCACCACGGGATTTGATCCATCTCAGTGGTGTGACACTACTAACCCTTATCTATTATCCCAGTACAACCTCCCCTTGATCCAGTTTGGTTGATTAGATGAGAAAACATCAATCAAATCCTGTTAATTATTCTCTTTTTCTATTCATTACCTCCTTAATCCGACAAGTAATACTAGGCGAGTTCTAACGTTGGCCACCATTAAAAAGCATTTTAGATTAAGAGAATTAATTAATACATTCATACACACTTTCCAAGAATTACGAATTATCCCATTTTACTTTGTTAGTTCTTCATGATTTTCACAATCCTAATTGTGAATTTAGTTAATCATAATCAGTGTAGATGTAAGAATCATGATATATAATAACATAATTGAACACTTACACGAAGGAATTTACGAACAAGAAATCCAATTCTTTAATAGCAATCACAAGAATCAAGAACACAAAAGATTATTTTTCTCTCTCTAAAAATACTCAAAACTATGAACTACTACGAACTCTCTGGAAATTTAATGAAAAATAACCTAAAAACCTATTTATAATGTCTAAAATACAAAGCCAAATCAAACTAGAAAAACTGGGTCGACATGCTCTACGGGCCGTAAAATGTTCCACAGCCCATAGTCAGACTTTTGTGGACTTCATCTTCAGAACTGGCTAACTTCTACGAGACCTTTTTACGGACCGTATAAGATTCTACGACCCATGGAGGATTTTATCTGATGACTTTCTAACAACTCCCCAATCTCTAATCCTCAGGGTACGACAACTGATCTACGACTCGTATAATGGTTTACGGCTCGTCAACTTGCTCGTAGATTAAACTTCTGAAAATCACCCGTCATTGGAATTTGCTACGACTCCCCTTCTACGGCCCTTGGAATAATCCACGACCCGTAAAGGATTTCGTGAATCCTTAAAAATCAGTATTTTCAGCGTACTTCGCCCAAAAATATACCAACCTGTAACCATGCAAAACAAACATAAAAACACATCAAATCTAACATCGCTTTTAGAACACACAAAATTCTAAGTTTTAAGCATTAAAAGTGTTGTATTTCGACAGCACATTACCCACTTCATCGATTGATAAAGAGAAGAGATAGCTAGACAAAGGTGAGATCACATGGTCCACCATAGAGCTAAACTTAATCAAATTTCCTACGTTGATTCACGTGCCTTCCAAGAATAGAACTACCAGTTCTACTAATGAAATATAATGGGAGACAATTAGAAGCATAAGTGGAAGGAATTCAAATAGATACTTCACACAAAAAGAATACAATTAGTTGGATTAGTAGAAACTAGAGTCAAACAACATAGTGCTTGCAAGGTCCTGTATAATATTGTTCTTGGATGGGGGCATATAAACAATTTTCAGTCTATGAATAACGGCATAGTATGGATCCTTTGGGATAGAATTAGCTATAGGGTGTAGAAAATTGCAGAAGATGGACAACCGTTGCACTGTCAAGTGAAAGGTCATCTGATAGATTGTGAACGCCTACTCACAGTTGATATATGGTTTCAATACACGAGAGAAAAGGAAATCACTTTGGAATGTTTTGAAAGACTTTGCCCAAGATATCAATATGCCTTGGATAATCTGTGGAGATTTTAATGCTCTTATGTATCCACATGACAGAATATCGGGGCTTTAGTACAATATGCAGAAATTAAAGATTTCTCTAGCTGTATGGTAGATCTCTTGCTGAATAAGCTTACTTGAAAGGGGAATAAGTACACCTAAAATAAAAAATGACAAGGAACTGATAGAGTTCGTAGCCGGCTAGATAGAGCACTTGGAAATTATGAATGGATGATGAAATGGGGGCACATAGTAGTTGAGTATGAAGTGCCAAGTATATTAGATCACTCACCTATGATCCTAAACCTAAAGAATACCAAAAACAACATTAAATTACCTTTCAGGTTCTTGGGCTGAGCATACACGATTCCGAAAATTAATAGAAAATGTGTGGATGAATGAAAATAGTGCAAAATCTATGAAGAAAATTTGGCACAAATTAAAAATTATGAAAACTCTCCTTAAGAGGATCAACAATGAAGAAGTCAAGACTGTACAATAGAAGATAGATAAAGCTAGGAGTGACCTGGTCAGTATACAATACCAAATGCAACATCACTATACTGATAGTTTGCAAAATCAAGTTAAGACGACGATATGAGATCAGGAGAAATGGTTAGGAATTGAAGAAAGCATTATCAGACAATAGTTTAAAGCAAAATGGATTCAATTGGTAGACTCCAACTCAAAGTATTTCTCCGCTGCGATGAAAGAACAAGTCCAAAAGAGCAATATTTGAAACTCACATCTATAGAAGGAACCAAATTAGAGACACAAGGTGACATCCGAGAAGAGGTTATTGCTTTATATATCAGTTTAATTGGTTCCTTAAACTCCTCAATTCTGGATATAAACAATCTTATCATGAAACGAGGACCAACACTAACAAAGGCTTTATCTATGTGCATTATTGACTGAAAGAAAAATAGAAGACATCATGAGGTGATGAAAAAGCTCTAGATATTGATGAATTCAATGCAATTTTCTTCAAAACAACATGACAAAAGATAAAATCGTAGATTTTGCCAAAGATCTTTTTGCTACTGAAAAAATTTATAGACCCATAAACTACAAGGTCACTTCTCTCGTGTCGAAAACCTCCCATCCAGTAGCTATCAAGGAGTATCGATCAATAGCTTGTTGCACTGTGCTCTACAAACTTGTTTCTAAGATCCTTGCTGCTTGACTACAGAAAATCATGCCAAGTATAATTTGTGACACACAAACATATTTCATGTCAGGGAGAAAGATGAGATAATATCATTTTGGCTCTTGAAGTGCATATTTGTACTTTTACTTTTGAAGCAAATATTTTGATTACACAAAATTATAGAGCTCCAATTTAACACTAACAACATTAAGGTGAAATTACAATGAGTTCAATTAAACTCGTTGCTTTAAGTCTGAGCAATTTATATATATGCAGAAAGCATGTGAAATGTATACACAAATTACAATCACACCTATTTTAAACTTACTATTTTTCTATAATAAGACGAGCGATAAGAGAAAGATAATAGTATTACTTACTAATTATTCTTTCTTATTTACTCCACTTTTCACTTCAAATGGATAACTCATTATTCAATGTTGATGTTGCAATCTGTTGGTCATACTTCACGTAGAAAAGTCTGTTATCAATACTTTATCTAGATACTCTTCTAGTTTAATTACATAAAAATATAATCAAAACAAGATTACAACTCACCTTTCTTGGGTCAACAACTAAAACGGCTGATAATGATTGACGATTTTCAATTGAGTTATTAGGAACCTATCGAAAAAGGTAAAATATTATAATAAAACAACTAAATAATAATAGTGATGTAGCCCAAGCTACACCTCCTTTTAAAGGTAAAAGTGGTCGTTGTCAAGATATATAACCTAACCAAGGTTAAGATCGAACTCACAGGGAATATGGTAGACTTCTGATCAATTCAAAGTAAAGTGGGGTAATTAACCTATTTATCTCCCGAAAAGAGGGGGGTTTGTAATTACAAGAAAAGTAAACCTAGACTAGTGAAAGTGTTATGAAATCAATAGAAGAGCTAACTAGGGTGATGTGTTCCCCATGTTTCTCTAACTCAATATTACTAGATAATTGTAATCTTTTCCAAGGTGTAGATACAAAATGGTAAGTTGTAGATACAACAAGGTAAGTTAAGTTTACCTAACCCTTTGATCCAGCAGAGAGGTAAATTTTACCACGAGATTTGATCCATCTCCGCAGTGTGATATTACTAACCCTTACCTATTGTCCCAGTACAACCTCCCCTTGATCTAGTTTGGTTGATTACATGAGAAAATATCAATCAAATCTTGGTAATTATTCTCTTTTCCTATTCATTACCTCCTTGATCCGGCAAGTAACACTGACAAGTTCTAACTTTGGTCACCGTTAAAAAGCATGCAAAATGAAGAGAAATAATTAATACATTCATATACACTTTCCAAGAATTACGAAATATTTGATTTTACTTCGTTAATTCTTCATGGTTTCCACAACCCTAGTTATGGATTTAGCTACTCATGATCAATGTAGAGGCAAGAATCATGATATAGAATAACATAATTAAACACTTACACGAATGAATTTAAGAACGAGGAATCCAACTCTTCAATTGAAATCAGAAGTACGAATTAAGAATACAAAGTATTGTAAAAATCCCAAAATCTGTAACTACTGGCAACTCTCTGTCCCACTCTCTGAAAAATAACCTAAAAATTTATTTATAATGTCTAAAATACAAAACTAAATCAAAATAGGAAAATTGGGTCAGCAAGCTCTACGAGCAACTTCTACGGGCCATATAATATTCCACAACCCGTAATCGGGGTTTTGAACTCCTCTTCTACGAAGAAGGAGTGGTCTTTTATGGGACCCATCTACGAGCCGTAAAGGATTCTACGACCCGTGGAGGATTTCGTCTGATGAACATTCAACACTTTTCCACTTTTTGATCCTCAGAGTACGACATCAACTCTATGAATCATGGAATACTTTACGACTTGTATACTTGTTCGTAAAGTTCTTGCTCAGAAAATCTTTCTTCACTAGAATTTGCTACAAACCCTCTTCTACGACTCGTGAAATCGTCTATGACTCGTAAAGGGTTTTGTGGATCCTCAAAATCTACAATTTCAGCACACTTAGCCAAGAAATTATGCCAACCCCGTAATCCTGCAAAACAAACATAAAAATACATCAAACCTACTAACATCGCTTTGAGAACACACAAAATCCTAAGTTTTATGCATAAAAAATATTGTATTTCAGCAGCACATCAACACCCTCAACTTAAAATTGTTGCTTGTCCTCAAGCGATGGACTCAATCTACATAAGTAGTATAGTAACACACAAACTTCAGTCTAATGGCATACATTATCTTAAAATCATACTCAGACACCCATACCAACTTAGTAATGCATCTCAAATAGTCATCAAACAAATTAATGCAAATCAATACATGTGAGAGTGCAACTATGAGAATCAAGGTAACCACCGATAAGCAACAATCATTGAACTGGACTAAAATTTATAGTGTAATGCAAGTGCCCTCACATAAAGAAGTCCTATATCCCACTCATAATAGTATTTTCAGACTCAATGCTTGGGACTATACAAAAATAACTCACTCTCACAATAAATATTCAAACACTATGTTCAATACCATATGCTTTCCTCTACACTCATGACTATGACTTTTGACCATTTGGGTTAGGATCACCATATGACTTTCTTAGCTTGTAACGTAGGCTAAGGAGATTTTGGTGTGATGTTTTGGGAACATAGTGACTAAAGACCCTTCTTGATACTGCATTTTCTACACTTTTGCCCTACTCACACTGGTATTTCCAAATCATTCTCCCATTCTCATATTTTAAGCTTTTCTGGGTGCTTTATTCTAGTTCTTGGCTCATTGCCTTCATTTTTTACATTCTTTTTTCTTTTTAGCTGATTCTTAAGACATATTTTCATCTTTTTTGGCACCCATATCACATTTTTCTCTTTTTTATGTATCTCTAGCTTCTACCCCATTTATTTTGTTCTCTCTTATATTAGCCACCCTCAACTTAGGCTTTTTGCCTGAGTTAAGGTGCACAATATCCAACCTATGAACCAGGGCTACTTTTGGTAGCCACCCTCAACTTAGACTTTTTGTCTCAGTCAAGGTGCATAATATTCAAAGAAGGACCAGGGCCAATTTCAAGATTTCACAATCAACAAGGCTTGGTTACTTAGGTGTTTACAAAGAAAAAGGGTATATGTAAAGCTCAAATATTCGGATCAAAAGATACATCAAACATTTGGTTGGTTATTTAGGCTAAGTGGACTAATATGAACAATGACCTAAGATCCTCTCCTAACCAACTAGCCTATGGTATAAGTCAGAGTAACAGGACAAGTTCTGAATTGAAACACAATATGAGAATCATGCAAATAAGCTCACACACATGACAATGATTACACTATCAACATAGACTCTTAGATCAAGCTTTATATCATAATTACACCTTACTCATCAGAACAAACACTGCCAAATAATGAAACATGCATGGTTGCTATCAAGACTAACTATCAACAAATATTTTTGGTGGGTATCATTTTTCTTAATAAAAGCAAAAATCATGCCTAGTCATTAGTACCATATGCTACTAATACAATTTATACATTCTAAACATGTCGGTTCAACAGAAATTAAATGTCCTCGGGGAAAAAGAACACAGGAAAAACCCTCAGATTCAAAATTTGGGATAGTTATAGGCCATAGCTACTCATAATTCACTGAGGCCTATAACTACCCTCACCCCATCGAAAAAGATGTGTATTGTCCCCAATGCACATAAACTATCAAAATAAAGAATAGGGATAAAAAAGAAATCATACTTGGGCGCCTAAGCGTCTCTCTGCCTGGGTTGCCTCTCATGTAACGCCTGATTTAATGTCGCCGCATGACTTGGCTTACTTGATTACTCAGAATACATCAAGTTTCTATGCCTCTATTGTCTTAACTTCTTCAGCATTGCCAAGATATAGTTTGACTCTTTTGCCATTTACTTTAAATGTTGTGCCATTTCTTTTCTCCAATTAAATGGATCCATGGTCAAAGACATGTGACACTTTAAAAAGTCTCAACCATCTCAATTTGAGTTTTCCAGGGAACAACCTTAATCTGGAGTTGTATAACAACACCAAATATCTAGATGCAAACTGGCGATTTTTGATGCGATGTTCATGCTGTAACTTCATTTGTTGCTTATATAGGGCTGAACTCTCATATGCTTTCAAGCGAAATTCATCTAGCTCATTTAATTGGTTCAACCTTGATGTTGCCGTATCATTCCATTCCAAATTTAACTTTTTGCGTGTCCATATCGCCTTGTTCTCTAGCTCTACCGGTAAATGAAAGGCTTTACCAAAGACAAGTTGGTAAGGGGACATACCTAAGGGAGTCTTGAATGCAGTCTGGTATACCCATAATGCATCATCAAGCTTTCATGACCAATCAGTCCAGTTTGCATTCACAGTCTTGGAAAAAATCTACTTTATCTACCTATTCGACACCTCTACCTGCCGGCATGCTTGAGGGTGGTAAGGGGTTGCCACTTTATGCTTTACTCTATATTTCTCTAGTAGGGCTTTGAACAATCTATTATAGAAGTGAGAACCTCCATCGGTGATAATTTCCCGAGGGGTGCCAAACCTTAAGAAGATGTTCCTTTTCAGGAATGCTGTGACACTTTTGCCTTCATTGTTGGAAAGCGCCACTACCTCTATCCACTTTGAGACATTGTCCACAACTACCAGAATGTATTTGTTTCCATGCGAGATGATAAACGGGCCCATGAAATCTATCCCCTATACATCAAATAATTCGATCACCATAATGGGGTTTAGAGGGAGCTCATGCTTGCAATAAACACCACCTTCTCTCAGGAATCTATCACAAGCTTTGGCGTAGTCGTAGGCATCTTTATGGATTCAACACCAATAATAGCCACACTGTAAGATCTTATATGCTATTCGAACTCCACTGTGATACCCGTTTATTAGGGATGAGTACATGCTTCTAGGATGCTCATCATTTCGATTTCAAGAATGCTGCGATGAATAATTCCATCTACACATACACGGAACAAGTATGGGTCATCCCAAAAGAATTTCCTCACATCAGATATAAATTTGCGGTGCCGATGAGTAGTCAAATCTGGTGACACAACATCACTAACCAAATAGTTTGCATAATCTACAAACTATGGTATCAAGTCATGTGATACTGCTAGCACTCTTTCATCAGGCAAAGAATCATCAATCTTGACCCCATCATCGAGCTTTGCCATGGTTTCATCCTCTAGTCTAGACAGGTGATCTGTAACTTGATTTTCAATCCCCTTTCTATTAATCATATCAAAGTCAAACTCTTGAAGAATCAACACCCATCGAATTATCCTTGGTTTTGCATTCTTCTTCGCTATTAAATACCACAATGCTGAATGGTCAATATGTATAGTGACTTTGGTTCTCAAAAGATAAGATTTGAATTTTCAAACGCAAAGACCATTGTAAGTAACTCTTTCTCTATAATAGAGTAGTTTTTCTGTGCTACATTTAGGGATTTACTTGCATAATATATGGGATGCAGAATCTTCTCTTGGCGCTATCCCAATACCATACCTAGTGCTACCCCGCTTGCATCACATATTATCTCGAAGAGTTTTGACCAGTCTAACGCAACAATGATAAGAGCTAAAATTAACCTTTACTTTAGCCCTTTGAATGCTTTCAGGCATGCATCATCAAACACGAACTTAGCATCCTTCTCATGTAGTTTGCACAATGGGTGTGCAATCTTTGAGAAGTATTTTATGAAGCGCCTGTAGAATCCTACATGGCCAAGAAAACTTCTCACACCTTTGATAGAGATGGGTGGAGGAAGATTTTCAATCACCTCTACCTTAGCTCTGTCCACTTCAATACCTTTGCTAGAGATTCTGTGCCCCAGCACAATGCCTTCCTTCACCATGAAGTGACACTTCTCCCAATTCAGAATCAGATGACATTATTTACATCTCTGAAGCATCGCATACAAATGCTTCAAATAATCTTTAAATGAGTCACCCACCATACCGAAGTCATCCATAAACACCTCAATAGTGTCTTCTACCATGTCTAAGAATATGGAGATTATACATCTCTGGAAGATTGTCAATGCATTACATAGCCCAAGTGGCATCCTTTTGAATGCAAAAGTGCCATAGGGATATGTGAATGTTGTTTTCTCTTGGTCCTTTAGAGTGATGGAGATCTGTTTGTAGTCTAAGTAACCATCAAGAAAGCAATACTAACCCTTTCCTGCCAAACAATCTAGCATTTGATCCATGAATGTCATAGAGAATTGGTTCTTATCTGTCGTGGCATTGAGCTTCCTGTAGTCCATACACACCCTCCAACCTATGACTGGTCGCAGGGGATCAATTTATTGCTCATATTTGGAATCACGATGATACCTCCCTTCTTTGGGATACACTCGACTGGGCTTACCCATTCACTATCAGTAGTTGGATATATTACACCTGCGTTTAACCACTTTTGATTTTCTTGCGCTCTACCTCTTGCATGGGTGGGTTGAGGTACCTTTGATGTTCAACACTTGACTTATATCCTTTGACTAGTTGAATTTTATGAGTGCATACCCCAAGTGGAATACCAATGATGTTTGCGATTGTCCATCTAATAACCCTTTTAAACTGTTTGAGTATCGCAATTAGCATATTCACCTGTTCGTCCATCAGATCAGCAACAACAATGACAAACAATATGTTTTTAGCACCCAAAAACATATATTTCAGATGGGCTAGAAGAATTTTCAATTCTAACACTGGTGGCTCCTTAACGGATGGTCTCATGGGTGTCGACTCAATTTTTCAAATCCAATTCAAGCTTAGCTTGACATCTAGAGAAACCAGATACTCCCAAAGCTTTTACTATCTCATCATAGTCTGGGATGCCATCACTTTCAAAGTTCATTAATATTGCCTCCAGAGTGTCGACACCCAACCTTTCTTTAATTGGCACTTCTAGTTTCTCCTCACTTTCAGCATGGTTCTGATCAATTTGGACCATCCTTCACTAAACCCACATGCTGAAATTGAACAAAAATAACAAAAAACATAACATGAGGGAAATAAGGGTTAACTCCCAATCTAATTGAATTAAATAAGTCTAGCCGTATTCCCCGACAATGATGCCAAAATCTTGATGTCTCCCAAGTGACACCTCCTTTTGAAGGTAAAAATGGTCGTTGCCAAGATATATAACCTAACCAAGGTTAGGGTCGAAACCACAAGGAATATGATAGAATTTTGATCAATTCAAAGTAAAGTGGGGTAATTAACCTACTTATCTCCCGAAAAAGGGGGCTTGTAATTGCAAGAAAAGTAAACCTAGACTAGTGCAAGTGTTATGAAATCAATGGAAGAGATAACTAGGGTGATGTGTTCCCCATGTTTTCCTAACTCAGTATTACTAGATAATTATAATCTTTTTCAGTGTGTAGATACAGAATGGTAAGTTACGTTTACCTAACCCTTTGATCCAACGAAGAAGTAAATTTTACTACGGGATTTAATCCATCTTCACAGTGTGACATTACTAACCCTTACCTATTGTCCCAGTACAACCTCCCCTTGAACTAGTTTGGCTGGTTAGATGAGAAAATATCAATTGAATCCATTTAATTATGATAAAATGTCAATTGAATCCTATTAATTATTCTCTTTTCTTATTTATTACCTTCTTAATTCGGCAAGTAACATGTAACAACCAGAAAATTTTCAAAATCTACTTATGGTTGGCATTCTATGATGTACTACAAGCCATGGTTGAGTTTT
>JBCEWC010015862.1:0-13467 GCA_038996855.1 Solanum aculeatissimum
ATAAAGTCTTGATTCCATTACCCATGTTCTTGTACCTCATTCATGGCATGTGCATGGTTATTGTTCCATTGGAACCCATGATTGAAGCTCTTGATGAACTCATGTATTCATGTAATATTATGACTTGTGATCACAAAGTCCCTTTCCATGGCTCTTTGAGCATATTGGGTGCTTGCACCATATTGACATGTCTTAATGCTTGCTTGCAAGCCCATGTAGATGAGCTACTTCTATTGCATTGACATGGAATAATCATGAAATGTTTTGAAAACTCTTGTTGGCCTATGGCCTAAGCCTGTACATGATTCTTGAACAATGGCTTCGACATGACTAATGATGCATAAATTTGAAACAAGGTTGTCTCTTGTTTCAAATGTTGCATGTATATATGTATATGTATGTATTCTCATGGGATGAGACTTAGCACCGAGGGAGTAGGTGAGAAAATAGGGTATCTCCAAGGCCCCGCATATTCTTTCAAACCATGTGCCACCATGGGTATATAAATCCCCAGATAGGGATTTCATGTCATGTTATCCCTTATTTAAGGGTGTCTTGGGTTCTACTTGGCACGTAGTCCGGATTCAGATAGTGGCTCATTCGGTTCACTCATGTTGTCGATTGAGGTTACATCCCCGCTATATATGATCATGGGATTGTATCTCATGCATCATGGGTTAACATATTGTTATACTACTCTTTGGCTACGGGAATTCCTTTCGTATATTGTCCCCTTGTTATGTTGCTTGGTCGTACTATACTTGTCATATGCATTGCATGCCCGCATACTTAGTTTTTAATTGTGCTAACCCATATTCTTGTCTACATGTTCTAACCATGTAGGGACCGAGGGTGATTTATACGTTCTACCGGACGACACTTGATATCTTGTTACAAACTTGCTAGTGGTAAGTCCTATTGTTCAAGGGCAATAGCCACCATCTATCTACCACTTTATTTTCATGTATTTACTTTCTATTGACATTGAGGGTGAGCCTCAAACTTGTCGAGGCCTCGCTCATCTATGTAGAGGCACTGTTGGACAAATCTTTACTCTTGTACGTTTGACTTGTATGTTGAACCTTTGATATTTAATGATGATATTATCTAGCTTGACTCATGATCATGTTCTCTTGTTATGATATTGACTTGCATGATGGGTATTGTGAATGGCTATGTGCTTATGTGAAAAGTCCCATAATCCCGGTGTGCCCCCATAGTGGAATCCTATTTCCCCTTGTCCTTAAAGATTATTGCTATGTGCTATGTGTAAGCATGCTTGTCCCATTCCCATTATTGTCCCTATAGCTTGAGTCCCTAGTCCCGAAACTCTTATAGCTTATGTGTTATGTGTTTAGCTTCCACGTTCTCGAACCGATGATGCGTGTAGTGATGCTATGATGGCTTGATCGAGGGTCTTTGGGTTCTCTTTTGCCATATCACATCTAGGCCCCCTATCTAGGTCATGACATTTTGTGATCTATTGTGATGCTTCTAGAGTGGGATTAGGATGTTTCTTGATGTGAAAAGGTAAGGCCGTAGCTTATGCTTCCAGATAACATAAGAACCATAAGAGGAACTATCCAACTAACAACTTAGAATTGGTTGCAGTAGTGTTAACACTTAAGATTTAGCTCCACTACTTATATGGAGCACATGTAGATGTATTCACGGACTATAAGAGCTTAACTTGAGGCAGGCTTGAGTTACTCAAGGATTACGACATGAGCATCCTCTACTACTCAGGTAAAGCTAATGTGGTTGCTGATGCTCTTAGCAGGTTGTCTATGGGAAGCACCACTCATGTGGAAGAAGAGAAGAAAGAGATGGATAAGGAGGTGCACAGATTGGTATGATTGGGAGTTCAACTAGATGAATTTTGAGAAGGTGGAGTACTTGTGCATAATGGGTCTACATCATCCCTTGTAGTAGAGGTAAAGGAGAAGCAAAACCAAGATCCCATCTTTCTTCAATTAAAGGAAGATGGCATAAGTAGAAAGTAATGACATTCGTCAAAGGGGCAGATGGGGTATTGAGATACCAAAGTAGATTGTATGTTCCAAATGTTGACGATATTCAAGAAAGGATCATGTTAAAAGCCCATACTATTGATATTTTATCCATCCAGGCTCTATCAAAATGTACCGTGACTTGAGAAAAGTTTATTGGTGGAGTGGGATAAAGAGAGACATTACAAACTTTGTTTCTAAGTTTCCAAACTACCAACAAGTAAAAGTTGAGCACCAAAGGCCATGTGGAGTAACCCAAAATTTTGAAATTCCAAAATGAAAATGGGAGATAATCAATATGTATTTCATTACAGTCTTACCGAGGTTTCACAAAAAAAATTATTCAATCTGGATGATTATTGATAGGATGACTAAATTAGCCCACTTCTTAGCGGTAAAGACTACTAACACGGCAGAGGACTATGTCCGATTATATATCTGAGAGATTGTTAGATTGGATGGAGTTCCTTTGTCCATCATATCAGATTGAGGAGCTCAATTCACTGCCCAATTCTGGAAGTCCTTTCAGAAAGGCCTAGGTTCAAAGGTGAACCTTAGGGCCTTCCACCCTCAAACTGATGGCCAGACAGAGCGTACAATACAAACCTTGGAGGACATGTTGAGATCATGTGTCATCGACTTCAAAGGAAATTGGGATGATCATTTACCCCTTATTGAGTTGGCCTACAACAACTTTTATTCAAGCATTCAAATGACTCCATATGAGGCCCTTCATGGGAGAAAATTTAGATCATTGATTAGATGGTTCGAGGTAGGTGAAGCAAGGTTGATTAGTCCAAATTTGGTACACCAAGCTATGGAGAAAGTAAATATCATCCAAGATAGATTGAGAACTGCATAGATTCGCCAAAAGTCCTACATTAATGTTAGGAGAAGGGACCTAGAGTTTGAAGTGATCGATTGAGTATACTTGAAAGTGTCACCCATGATGGGTGTAATGAGATTCGACAAGAAAGTAAAGTTGAGTCTTCGATACATTGGTCCCTACTAAATTATGAAGAGAGTGGGAAATGAAGATTATGAGTTGTAGGTACCACAAGAGTTGGCAACCATCCATCTGGTTTTTCATATTTTTATGCTTAAGAAGTGTTTGGGAGATCTGTCCTTGGTTGTGCCTGTTGAAAGCATTAGAGTGAAGGATAGTTTGAGTTATGAAGAGATCCCCGTCCAAATCTTTGATCATCAAGCTGAAGAGGATATGAAGGCTATGTACCCTCACCTATTCGTGCCTCCTGATGGTAATGATTCATTTCTATTCTCTGAGTTACTTTCCCATTATTGAGTTGAGCTCTTATCTCTAAGTTGATGCTCCTCTTGCGTCTATAAGTATTTGAGTATGCATGTCTTTAATTGTATTTCTGCCTAATGATGATGTTAGAAATAGTCTTTCCAATATGAATCTTGAGTTGAAATTGATTTTTGGAGTATGAGTATTCGAGTATACGAGTATTTGAGTTCTTGATGGTGTTCCTGCTTGATAGGTCTCCTAGTTGCTCATCATTCGAGGATGAATGATCCTAAGAAAGAAATTTTATGAAATCCCATAACTCTATTCTTATATTCACCTATGTTTCAAGACTCATTCTTATATATATGGAGTGGATTAGGGTCATAAGAGACCTCTAGTACTTAACCGAGTTAAAAAATTTCCTATAAACTGAGTTTCTAGTGTTAGATTATACAAGGGTTAACTTTAAATGATCATAACTTTTATAACACAAAGAAATAGGTGGCCTAAAACCTAAAATATTAAAGGTCTTTGAATTAGCTTTTCAACTCCATTGATTTCACCTCATTTGGAGTCAGAGTCAAAAGTTATGGTCGTTTTACTATAGGCTGCCAGAGTAGAGTGAATTTACGAGATGACTTACGGACCGTGGTTTGAGTTATGGACTGTCTGATAACTCATGGAAAAAACTTTTAAAAGTCCATTTTTGAGCCCCCAACTTGACATACCCAACTACGGGTCATAGGTGTACCTATGGGTTGTGGTTTGAGCTTGTGAAATCGATCCAGAAATTCCAAAATTTACGAATTGGTTCCTACGGGCCGTGGAAGTTTCTATGGACCATAGGTGGGCCGTGGACGACTTTACAACTTTTTAAGAAGGGTTATTTTGGTCTTTTTCCACCCTTTCAAAGCCTAAAGTTGACATTTATATACCTAAACAATTCCTAAAACATCTCTATTGAGTCTTATTACACAAAATCACCTTCTCTAACTTAGGGCAAGGTTTCAAGGGAGAAAAAGACTAGGGTTTGAAGATAATCTTGTGAGGTTTTCCAAGCTGTTCCGAGACTCAAAATATGTATGTAAGGCTAATTAGAACATGAATTTTATTCTCCCATGTGTCTCATAACCTATATTGATGGAGTTGTGAACGAATTGAGTCATCCATGAATATTTCTTGAAGTTTTTTCGTAAATTCTAATGTATTTCTATATAATCTTGCATGAATTACAGTTTTTATAAATTAAATATTTGAATTAGATGATTACACTTTTCTACATGAACCCTAGAATGCATTCTTTATTTTTACATATTGCATTTAAATGAGTATACATGAGTATAATTTGAGCCTAATGAGTTTATGAAATTCCTAATTTTTTAACTCTACTTTTGTTTCCTTAATATTATGAGTTGGAATGATGCATAATGGAGATTCTTTATGAGTCAATGGCTAAATATTAAAAGAATATTCCTACTCAAAGAGTTGATGGTTGATGTGATGAATTGAGTTTACAAATGTCCAATGAGACTAGTTGAGTGATTTAACTATATGGTTGATATTTTATGAGTATGTTGAGTCTTGGGAGGAGTATTGAGTACCGAATTGAGTAAGAGTAAGTCCAACACAAACTCAATAACTACATGGTCAGTGTAGAAGAGGATTGAACCATAAAATCGAATATTTCCCTATTGTCCTAAAAAAAGGACTTGATATTATTGATTGTGGTTCCACTGATGGGATGTCTTTTACCCTGACAAGGTATTATATGGATGTTGTAATGACATCACTTCGTTGTATCATCACCAGTTTATAGGTGATGGATGTTGGTTAGAGAAACTTCTATATAGGTTTTGATAGTACTCTGAGTGGATTGGATTAGATGGTATATGAGTGATCATTGTCTAAACTGTATATTTACTTTAGAATCTTGACTTGCTGATTGAGTTTCCTACTTCTTGAGTTGAGCTATTTGAGTTGATGTTATTCTACCTTGGTATTTTTCATTCTACCATTTTATATACTCATACATTCTACGTACTAACCTCCACTTGGGGCTGCATCTTTTCATGATGCAGAGACAAGTACTAGTAGTCATCAACAGGTGCCTTGTTGAGGACCTATTTGCATTTAGCTGATTGGTGAGCCATCCACTACTTTTGGAGGATATCATGTTTTCTTTCTAGCGTTGAGTTCGACTTATTTTATTCTATTTTAAGGTAGTCATGGTTCTGTCATTGGTTCCACTCGTCAATGGAAAGAGGCTTCATAGACTAGACTATTGAGTTGTGATTGGATTATGTTTTTGGGTAGTTTTTTTCATACTAGTCTTATTTGGTTGATTGATAGATTATTTGGCCTTTGGCCTTTGATTATCAAGTTATTACTTCTTTTCATTAAGTATTCTTGATCATTGATGTCTTTCGCTGTTAGATCATGAATAAATGATGAGGCCATGTGGTTCACTTGGGTGCTAGCAATAGTCTTTGAATGTTGGCCACACCAAGGGTATCCTCCTGGGGTGTGACAATTATTTTCCTACTAAAGAATTTCAAATACATCATCTACTGATACGTGGATATATCAGTAAACTTAAGGATACATATATTCAGGAGGGGATAGAGATATATCAGAAAGGGGATAGGAATAATCTGAAGGGAGAGGGATGTATTCGAGAGAGAAGGGAGAGGATAGTAATGTATCAGTGAGAGGGGAGGGATGTATCCGAGAAGAATTTTTATAATTTTTTTAAATGGTAGAGAATTTTACACCAGTTTATGACAAAATAAGATGTGTATTTAAGTAATTTTTTATTAGTGAAAATTTTGATCATAAATGAATATATTCTTAGAGGGCTGACTTCTATTCCAATTTAGGAAAAGAATACTTAATTGTGCGAACTTAACTATTATATTTATAATATATAGTTATAATTTTAAAGATTACCAAACATAATTATAATTAAGGTTTTATAGTAAATTTTTATAAAAGAAAAAGAAAACTCACGATTTTCACCCTCATTTCCACTCTCTCTTCCCCTGTTCTCGTCACCGACCCCTCCCCTTCACCTTTCTTTTTCGATGAACAACTTATCTCCTCTTTCTTTGTCATGATGACCTGATTTTGTTCAAAAATGATATTTTTGAATGAAAAGTCAAAAAAGGGTATCTTCGCCTATGAAATAATGGTGTTAGTTTCAATTTAGGAAAAATTATGGAACTAGTCAATATCCTCATCTTATTTATTAAAAATAACTACACTTTAAAAATATTATTAAAAATAACTATATTATACTTAAATAACAAATTAAAGGTACCCTAATCTACTTCCCATATTTTCTCAACTGACGCCCATGTTTATAGTTAAATAAAAAAATGAGAAATCAAAAAATAAGAAAACTGACCCACGTTCTTTTCCTTATTCCCGATTCTCTCTCTTCATTTTTCACCTTTCTATTTCTCTCTCTTCATTCTTCTCTTGTTTTCAAAAATTTCAACATTTCTTCCTAAGGGAATTCCCCTTATTCAAATAATCAAATCTTCATCATATATCATGTGGGATTTTAGTTCTTTGGTTATATTTTAGATTTTCTTCAAAATTATTTAATTCTATATACATTTGTATTTGTTTAGCAATTTCTCTATTTTAGTTTGTATTAAAAAACAAAAGCGCATACAAATGTATCTTAATCTCTTTGTATTCTGTACCATTAATATATAAATATTCAAAATGATTCAACATTTGAATTGTATCCATAATATAATGACCCTCCCAGTGTTTGGAGGTTCTTATAACTTAAAAAGTTAACTTCGATAAAAAATGAAGGTAAACAATCTCGGAACATAATTCTAATAGTTTCATCAGCTTGAGAATGACCAACTTAGGCTAGAAGTATGGTCGACTCAAGTATTGTGGCCTTCGGTACGCGTTTAAAGCATTTAGAGTTTTGGCTTTTGAAATTTGGCCCAAGGTTAACTTTAGTCAATGTTCTTGGAAATCATGCTTGAATGGAAATTTTGTTAGTGTGGTTAGCTTTGGAAGGTTAACTTTGATCTTGAATGAACCTTCGTGAGTGTCTCGAGGCTTTCAATCTCATTTTGAGCCCTTTTTAAGAATTTAATTTAAAATGGAGCTTGGACATGAGACCCACATTTTGTCGAGATGACCTCTTTTGGGAATCTCGACTATGTCATTGAGTCAGGAATGCCAAATTCAATGTGAGTAGCATAGGTTGTTGGCACACACGGGATTTCGAACGAATCTTGGGAACCTGTCAGAGTACTTCAACTTCTTAGTTTAAGTTGTTGCAGCCAAATCTGATGTAACAAGATTTGTTCTTTGTGTTCACGAGCTCATGATCGCGATCACGAGGGCTTGTTGTCCAGACCTCCACAATTGTGAGGCTCATGGCCGCGTTCGTGAAGGGACCAACAACTTGACCTTTGCGATTGTGATGCTCTATCCCTCTAGTCTCCGCGATCGCAGATCACTATGGCCACAATCACAATAAGTAGTTTTCCTGGTATTTTCATTTAAGAGCAGATGCAAACCAGCCCCGACCCCATTTCTTTTTCATAATTGTGGGAGCTATAGGGCTCCAAATTGAGCAATTCCAAGTGTGTTTGGTTTGTGTGGCTCATTTCTATGTATTAGCGTGTTTGTGAAAGTGTGCAAGGCATCATTTTAAGGTATTTTCATTCCCAAAGAGGATATCCTTTTCTTGTTTTAGCTTTAATGGTGGATTTGAATTGTTGGGTTTATTTTTTCCATTTTGAGCATCGATTTGTGCCCCATTTTAAGGTACAAATTATATACCGCTATAGCAAGCCGGGGTTGCTATAGAGACATGCTTGCCTTGTGTAGATGTCCATATAGCGATGTTGTGATCGCTATAGTGATATTCGCTATAGCGAGCCCAGGGCCGCTATAGCGATGGCACCATGTTATCATCTGACATAATTGATTTTCTTGACTATTAAATTTTGACAGGACACTTAAAATTCATCTGGGATCCCGTGAATGTGAATGAACTGTGCTAACCTATCAAAATCAAAGTTTCAAATTCAATCACAGTCAAAATTTTCATACGAGGTCATTTCAACTAATTATGGGTCCCACTCTCATAATCATTTTTAGCAAATTTCCATCAAGGGGCTCAAAATGATCCCAAAAGCCTTGAGAATCATATGAAGGGTCGTTCTTGACCAAACTTGACATTTTAAAACTAATTATACTGTCAGAATTTTTATTTGGCATATTTTTCAAGAATGTTGACTAAAGTCAATCGTTGACTAATTTAGAAGGATAAAATACAAAACTCAGTACAAACTCACACCGAAAGCCTTGGTTCTCAAGAAGACCATGCTTGTAGCTTAACTTGGTCATTCTGAAACTGGTGGAACTGTCAAAATTCCATTCTAAAACCGTTTACCCATGTTTTGCACAAAAATCAATTTTCAAGGCACAAAACCTTCTAAAACACGAAAAACTGCGCAACTCTCTAACGGGCGACCAAACAACCATGCTACCAGTGCCAGCAGGTCATAAATGACATGGGGTCACTATAGGAATGCTTTAATGGTGAAAACTAATGCAGTAACGGCAAAATGACCTAGAGAATCATTATACATTGCCTGTGGTCCTAAACTGTGAGATTTGGCGTACCTACTACTGGGTTGATAGCAGGTGCCATCTTGATCTAAGAAATTGGATCGTGACAAAGTGGTATTGGAGCTTGGGTTCGTCGATATCATCAATATAAGAGAAAGTGCCTAGTAGAATCTTGTGGATCGATGTAGAGACGTATGTATCCTATCTTCGAGAGGCTATAGGGCATCCTTAAGGAAATTCTATTCTTAAATCTTTATTGTGTGCTTTTCTTTGATCAATATCTAAAAACTTTCTTGAAATTCATTCTTTCTTAGATAAATTACACGAGCTTCTCAATGGGTATAGACAAAACATCATTACATACTACCCAAATTTCAGTTCATCGCCAGATCAATCCTTTGTCAGGCGCAGAACTTGATATTGGTAATGTTCTTTAGCATTCAAAGAGTTTGGGGGCAGCATAGGCTTCGACAACATCTGCGGCCACCTCGACTCCTTGGTTCTAGCATTGGAGATTTTGAGACTCGATGAGGATACGCCATTGACAAGAGTAAATATGGGTGCACAAGGTGTTCCACAGCCTAGAGCTAGACTTGTAGGTCCTTAATAGAGAGGTGCGTCAGTTTTTGAGAATATGGTTGAGTTTCTTGAGTGGACTAGACAGATTCCCACTTTGTTCCCTACAAAGAAGGACATGACTCATTGATTTATTGCTGGATTGACTTTGTTGCTTCCTCTAGCATTAGAGCATCTAGTAGCAGCTGGGTCTACCTTCCCCCACTACTAAAAAATTATGAAAAAGTGACAGACGAAAAAGTGACAGACTGCATCTCGCCAAAAAGCGACGGACTAAAGGACGCAGTCCATCATTTTTTCCTTTTTTTGTTTTTTAAAATAATTTAATAATTAAAAGCGACAGACAAAGTGTACATGTTTGTCACTTTTTTTGACGTAATTTTCTATCAATTTTTTTAATTAATATATAATTATTTAATAGAAAACTGACACCGTTTGTTGCAATGTATTTTTGTTATTTTTTTAATTTTAAAAATTATGACGGACTAAACAATATCGTCTGTTGCTTAATTAATTTTAATTTTTTTAAAATAGCAACGAACCACGTTGCCCTGTCCGTCGTAATTTTGGTCAACGGGTCAAATTTGTAACACCCAAAAAAAATAATCTTGCCTAATATGAGATGAACTCAGAGAAAACTGAGAAGAATGACTGAGAAAAGTCACTTTGAAAGAACCACGAGGGCCATCTACGGCCCGTAGATGGGGTCTCGTAGGTCACTTTGATACGTGGCAAATTTTCTAAGTCTGAAGATTCGAAGTACAAAAGGGTCTATGACCCGTATCACCCATTACAACCCGTAGAAGGTCTCGTGACAAATTTTAGTAGCTCAAACTTTGGGAACCTTATCTATGAGAGAGATTTATGGCTCGTAAAAGGTTCCACGACCCATAGAGGTATTTCGTAGAACATTCCAATAATCAAACTATTCTGACCCTTGATTTATGAGATGGATCTACGACCCATAGAAAGACTTACGACCCGTAAAGGGGGTCCCATAAGTCGGGCCAAGAGTTTTTAACAAGGGTAATATTGCCCATTCCTATTACCTTTGTATCTAAACCCTGACCTTTTGGACTTAATTTAAGTCCTAAAATAGAACCGTAAGTGTATTGTTTACCATTTTTCACGCTTAGGGATTTCTTGAGAGTAACAGATAGAAGAGGAAAGCGAGGGCTTCGAGTTCAAACGTGAGGATTGACTGAATTTGAGTGTTTCTCCAATTTACAGGTATGTAAGGCTAATTAAAACTTGGAGTTTGTTCCCTCATGTGCCCTTACTAATGATGATAGCAAAACTTTGAATGTATAAAGTCCTCATGCATGCTTCTTTGAATGTTTTCTTGTAAATTACATAAAATTTATGTATTTTCATATATTGATGATCATCATAAACCTGATTTTTCTAATTAAATGCTTTTCATGAGTTATTTCAGAAACCACATATATATTACTTCATAAAAGACTACATGAATGAACTTAGGGATCGAGTCTAGAGTCGTGATCTTAGAATATTGATTATGATTGTGATTGAGCATGGAGATAGGTTGATAGAACTTGATGGTCCTATGAGTCTATATAATTGAACTCTAAGATTGGTCTAAATGAAAGATTGACTTGATAAAATTGATGAGTTGAAAGCGTCCATTAAGAGACTCAGTGATTTGTTGATTAGAGTTATCGATATTTTATGAGTACTGAGTCTTGGGAGGTGTATCGAGCATCAAGTTAAGTTAGAGTAAGTCCAACTCAAACTCTAGAACTACGCCACCAAATGTAGGAGAGGATTGATACCATTAAGTCAGATGTTTCCTCTTGATAGGTCCCTGAATGAATAGAGGACTCACTTATTCAATTTGATCCATTTAGGATCGATTCGTTCTTTACCTTGTCAAGTACTGAACGGTTGTGAGAACATCAATGAGATTATTGTACAATCACTGTCTCATAAATGATTATTTTCAGATAAGAGAAACTCCCACATAGGTTTTATGCTGATAGTACTTTGATTGAGTTGGATTGGATTGATTTGGATTTGTCTTGACTACTCACTTTCTACTCCTTAATTCTTTTTTAGATAGCCAATTGACATTCTTGATTGAGTTCTTTATCTCTTTATTGAGTATCAGAGTTGATAGTGTTCTACTTCGATGCATGTTCCATTCAACTATTTTACATACAGTATATTCCATGTACTGATGCCCATTTGGGCCTGCGTCTTTTCATGACGCAGATACAAGTACTAGAGATCATCAATAGGTGCTCCGTTGAAGATCTTCTCCTTATTTTAGCTGATTGATGAGTCCTCCTTGAGTTTGGGGGATACATATCATTTCATCTATCTTTTGAGTTAAACATTAGACTTATTTTTTGTTTGATTTTAAGGTAGCCATGGACCTGTCATTGGCACCGTTGACTATTTGATAGAGACTTCATACACTAGAGTTGATGTGTTGATAGGATTTGTTTTTGATCTAGATTCCTTCTTACTAACCTTATTATTCGATTTGATCCTTTTTTAATAATTGAGATTACCCACCCCTTTTATCTTAGTCTTCTGTTGATATAAATATATACTTGATTGGGTGACTACGATGAGGCCAAGTGGTTTGTTCGGGGACTAGCAATAGTCTATGGGTGTCGGCCACGACTAGGGTACCCTCTCAGGGCATGATAAAGTTTTTTAATGAAGGGCGACAAACTTTAAGACGTCGTCCGTCACCCCCCCCCCCCCAATAGAAAAGCCCCTAGGACCTTTTTTAGCTTCATTTCCCCCTTTTACTAAAATATTTTCTCCCTCTAAAAATTATACCCAACCCAATTTTCATCCGCGTCGTCCCCCTTGGCCATCGGCCACCACCTTCCGCCAACGTCAGTGGTCCACTGCACCGTTCCCCATTCCCCATCACTCTAAGGTACTAGTTTTCTTCTTCGTTTTGCTCCATTTTAGAGTTTTTAGTTATTTTCTTGTTCTTTAAAAATTTGAATTTTATAACTTATTAGCTAGTGTATTTCACTTATCTTGTTGATATTATGATATAACAATACTTATTTTGTGTATTTCATTGTGAATATGTGAATGAAATTATTATTTTATTTAAATTTTAGTTTTTGAAATTAGATTATGAATTGGGTACTTTTGTGTTGGAATACTATTGTTATGAAGTTACAATTATATTAGCATAGTTAATTTGTATATGTTGTATGAACTAGTGAATAAATATCTTAGAGTTTTAATTTAAATTTGGGGTTTTTTGAATGAGATTGTAAATTAGGTATTTTTTTTAGTTGGAATTGAATTGTTGTTGAAGTTAGAATGTTATTTACATAGTTAGTTTGTATATTTAATTGTGAATTAGTGAATGAAGATTTTAGGACTTTAATTTGAATTGGATTTTTTGAATTAGATTGTGTATTGAGCTAGTGTTTTTTAGTTGAAATGTAAGTGTTATATTGAAGTTGAACTCTACGGTGAACTTTGAACTTAAATATAATGTAAAAATTTATTCTTTAGTATTTGTTAAGTTGAACTTTAAAAAGTAGTTTTTAAGTAGAACTTAGATTTAATTTAGAATTTAAACTTTGAGATTTTAGAACGTGAACTTTAAGTTGTGAATTTTTATTAGATATAATTTAAAACTTGAACTTTAGGATTTGTTAATTAAGTTGAACTTTAGTAGTGTTTAACTTGAACTTAGATTTAATTTGGAACTTGAATTTTTAAGTTGTGAACTTTGAAGTTGAATGTCATATAAAATTTGAACTTTAATTAGAATTTTTTAAGTTTGAACTTTAGGATTTTTTATTTAAGTTGAACTTGGATTTAATTTCATTAAAACTTGAACTTTATTTGTGATACCATATGACAAGATCGAAAGGCAGCTAGCGGTAGTCCGCCTGCTGCTATCCAGACCGTATCAGATAATACCCTTAATCTTAAAGACTAACGGTAATCCGCGCGGTCAATAAAATATTCGAACCGAAATAGACAAGTATTCTATTTTATTTAGTGGCTGTATGGAAG
>JBCEWC010015863.1:0-13467 GCA_038996855.1 Solanum aculeatissimum
TATTGTGCTAACCCATACTCTTGTCTACATGTTCTAACCATGTAGGGACCGGTGACGACCTCTATCTACAGTTGAACAATGAGTGATATCCTTGAAGCAAATTGCTTGTGGTGAGCCCTTTGTTCAAAGACAATATCTACTTTCCTCTTCCTTGTATTGTTTTACTTTCTTTCTTTATAACTTGAGGGTGAGCCCGGATTATGTCGAGGCCCCGCTCTATCTTATGTAGAGACTATGTTGGACATGTTAGACTCTTGCACGTTGTATTATGCTTTATTGGGATGTTATGACTATTGAGATATGTTATGGAGATGATGTTCCGATTATGCTTATGATTATGTTTTTGGGCTTGTGAATGTTGGGAATGTGCTTATGTGGAAAGTTCCCTAACCCGGTATGTCCCCATAGCTTGAGTCCTACTTATCCGCCCCTTAGAAATACTTGTTATGTGCTATGTTATTCATGTTTATCCCATTCCCAATAATGTCCCTATAGCTTGAGTCCAAAGTCCCATTTCCCCTAGAATTATGTGTTATGTGTTTATCTTTCCACTCTTTCGAACCGATGATGTGAGTGATGATGCTATGATGGCTTGATCGAGGACTTTCAGGTTCTTCTTCTCCATGTCACATCTAGGCTCCACTTCTGGGTCGTGACAAGTATTAAGTGATAAAAAGATACTTACTATACTTAAAGACATATTTTATAGAATGGTGGTTAGATTGTCTTTGCTATATGGGGTGGAGTGCTGGCCAATTAAAAACTCACATGTTCAAAAGATGCAGGTCGCAGAGATGAGGATATTAAGATGGACGTATGGATATACCAGAAGTGATAAGATTAGGAATGAGACCATCCGGGAGAAGTTAGAGGTGGCCCCTGTAGCTGATAAGATGAGGGAAGAAATACTGTGATGGTTTGGACATGTGCGAAGAAGAAGTACCGATGCTCCTATTAGGAGGTGCAGCAGATTGGATTTAGGGGTTACATGAAGGGGTAGAGGTAGACCGAAAAAGAATCCGAGGAAGGTGATCACACAAGATATGGCAAAAAGTTCATTTTACCAAGGACATGACTTTAGATAGAAATGAGTAGAGGTCGCGTATTAGGGTAGAAGGCTAATAAACCAGTAGGGGTAGCTTGATGTATGACTTTGTGATATAGTAGGTTAGTAGGAGTAGTCATGTCTTTATATCCCGTGTTGTTATTATTCATCTTATATTTGTTACTTTTACATATTTACATACTATCATTTGCTTTTCATTATTAATCATTTTTCTTTTATTCTTTTTCCCTTTTTTCCATATATTGTATCTTCTGCTTATGGGGCTTAATTTTTTAGATGAGGGTTTTCCAGAAATAGCCTCTCTATATCTATGAGGTAGTGGTAAGGTCTGAGTACTGATGTGCCGTCGAAATACAATACTTTTGATGCTTAAAACTTGGAATTTTGTCTGTTCTCAAAGCAATATTAGTAGGTTTGATGTGTTTTTATGTTTATTTTGCATGATTACATGGTTGGCATGATTTTTAGCCTAAGTGTACTGAAATTGCAAATTTTTATGATCCACGAAACCCTTTAAGGGTCGCGGAAGATTTCAGGAGCTATAGAAGTGGTCTCGTAACAAATTCCAGTGAAGGAAATTTTTTTGTATAAGAATCTACAACCATGCAACGAGCCATAAAGTATTCTATTAGTCGTAAAGTTGAGGCCATACCTTGAGGACTAGAAAGTGGAGAAGTGCTAAAATTTCATCACACGAAACCCTCCATGGGCCATTGAATCCTATACGACCCGTAGATAGGTCTCGTAAAAGACCACTCCAGTTTTAAAGAAGAGGAGCACGAAACCCTGATTACGAGCTGTGGAACATTATAAGACCCATAGAAGTTGCCCATAAGCTTGCCGACCCAACTTTTCTATTTTAATTTGGCTTTGTATTTTAGACATTATAAATAGTAAGATTTGTTTTGTTAAGTTTCAAGAAGTAGGATAGAAATTTCAACAATTTAGAGAGAGAACATCACAAACACAATATTTTGTGTTCTTGATTCATACATTGTGATTTCTATTGAAGAGTTGAATTCTTTGTTCATAAATTCATTCATGTAAGTGCTCAATTATGTTATTCTATATCATGATTCTTGCATCTACACTGACCATGAGTAGCTAAATCTACAACTAGGGTTGTGGGAACTATGAAGAACTAACAAAGTAAAACTGGATAATTTATCACTCTTGGAAAGTGTGTATGAATGTATTAATTACTTCTCTTCATTTTGCATGCTTTTTAACGATGGCCAATGTTAGAACTCGCCTAGTGTTACTTGCCTAATCAAGGAGGTAATGAATTGAAAAAGAGAATAATTAACAGGATTTGATTAATATTTTCTCATCTAATCAACCAAATCGGATCAAAAGGAGGTTGTACTGGGACAATAGGTAAGGCTTAGTAATGTCACACTGCGAAAATGAATTAAATTTTATAGTGAAATTTACCTCTCACTTGGATCAAAGGATTTGGTAAACTTAATGTACCGTTCTACATCTACATACTGGAAAAGATTATAATTATCTGGTAATTCTGAGTTAGGGAACCATGGGGAACACATCACCTAGTTAACACTTCTACTGATTTCCCAACACTTGCACTAGTCTAGGTTTTTTTTTCTTTCAATTACAAACCCCCCCCATTTCGAGAGATAAGTAGGTTAATCACCCCACTTTGCTTTGAATTAATCAAAAGTCTACCATATTTCTTGTGGGTTCGACCCTAACCTGGGTTAGGTTATATATCTTGACAATGACTGCTTTAACCTTCAAAAAGGAGGTGTAGCTTGGGCGACATTAAGATTTTGATGCCATTTCCAGGAAATACGACTAGACTTGTTTAATTCAAGTAGATTGGGAGTTAATCCTTATTTCCCTCATGTTACATATTTATTGTTTTTGTTCTATTTCAGCGTACGGGTGTAGTGAAAGATGGTCCAAATCGATCAAAACCATGCTGAAAGTGAGGAGAAACAAGAAGTGTCAATTGAAGAAAGGCTAGGTGTCGACACTCTAGAGGCAATATTAATGAATTTTGAAAGTGACGACATTTCGGATTATGAGGAGACAGTAAAAGCCTTGGGATTATCGTATTTCTCTAGATATCGAGCTAAGATTGAATTGGACTTGAAAAATCAGGAGTAGCCACCCACGATACCATCTATTGAGGATCGACCAGTGTTAGAATTGAAGGTTCTTCTATCCCATCTGCGATATATGTTTTTGGGTGCTAATAACACATTTCCTATCATTTTTACTGCTGACCTGATGGACGAACAGGTGAATGCGCTAATCGTAGTGCTCAAATAGTTCAAAAAGGCTATTGGATGGACAATCACAAACATCATTGGTATTTCACTTGGGGTATGCCTCATAAAATTCAACTAGTCCAAGGCTATAAGCCGAATGTTGAACATCAAAGGTGCCTCAACCCACCCCTTCAAGAAGTCGTACGTAAGGAAATCATTAACTTGTTGGATGCAAGTGTAATATACCCAATTACTGATAGTGAATGGGTAAGACCGGTCTAGTGTGTTCTAAAGAAAGGAGTTATCACTGTCGTCCTAAATGCAAATAATGAATTAATCCCTATGCGACCAGTCACAGAATGGAGGGTGTGTATGCACTACAGGAAGCTCAATGCCACAACAGACAAGGACCACTTCCCTATGTTGTTCATGGATCAAATGCTAGATCATTTGGCAGGAAAGGGTTGGTACTACTTTCTTGGTGGTTACTCGGGCTACAAGAAAATCTCCATCGCTCTAGAGGACCAAGAGAAAACAACATTCACATATCCATATGACACCTTTGTATTTAAAAGGATACCATTTGGGCTATGTAATGCACCAACAACATTCCAGAGATGCATGATGTTCATCTTCTCAGACATGGTGAATAACACTATTGAGGTGTTTGTTGATGACTTTAGTGTGGTGGGTGACTCATGTAAAGATTGTTTGAAGCATTTGCATACGGTGCTTTGGAGATTCAAAGAATGCCATCTGGTTCTGAATTGGGAAAATGCTACTTCATGGTGGCGGAAGGCATTGTGCTGGGGCATAGAATCTCTAGCAAAGGCATTGAAGTGGACAAAACTAAAGTGGAGTTGATTGAAAAACTTCCTCCACCCATCTCTGTCAAAGGTGTCAGAAGTTTCCTTGGCCATGTAGGATTTTACAGGCACTTCATAAAAGGCTTCTCAAAGATTGCACACCCACTGTGTAAATTACTTGAGAAGTTTGCTAAGTTCATGTTTGATGATGCATGCCTAAAAACATTCGAAGGGCTAAAGCAGAAGTTGATTTCAACTCCTAGCATTGTTGTTCTAGATTGGTCAAAAGCCCGTTGAGATAATGTGTGATGCAAGCGGAGTAGCACTAGGTATGGTATTGGGACAATACCGAGAGAAGATTCTACATCCTATATATTATGCCAGCAAAGCCCTAAATGCAACACAGAAAAACTACACTATTACAAAGCAAGAGTTACTTGCAGTGGTCTTTGCATTTGAAAAATTCAGATCTTATCTTTTGGCAACCAAAGTCCCTATACATACTGACCATACAACATTGCAGTATTTAATGGCAAAGAAAGATGCAAAACCAAGGCTAATTAGATGGGTGCTACTTCTTCAAGAGTTTGACTTTGATGTGATTAACAGAAAGGGGATTAAGAATCAAGTTGCAGATCACCTGTCCAGACTAAAGGATGAATCCATGGCAAAGCTTGATGATGGGGTTGATGTCGCCCAATCTACACCCCCTTTTTAAAGGTTAAAACGGTTGTTGTCAAGAAATATAACCTAACCAAGGTTAGGTTCAAACCCATAGGGAATATGGTAGACTTTTGATTAATTCAAAGCAAATTGGGGTTATTAACCTACTTATCTCTCAAACAAAGGAGGTTGTAATTGCAAGAAAAATAAACCTTGACTAGTGCAAGTGTTGTGAAATCAGTAGAAGAGTTAACTAGGGTGATGTGTTCCATATGGTTCCCTAACTTAGTATTACCAGATAATTGTAATATTTTCTAGTATGTAGATGCAGAATGGTAAGTTAAGTTTACGAAACCCTTTGATCCAGGTGAGAGACAAATTTCACTACAGAATTTGATCCATCTCCAAAATGTGACATTACTAACCTTTACCTATTGTCCCAATACAATCCCTCTCATACAAAGTTTCAAACGGGGCCATTTTGATGCTAGCATGATAATTATTATTGTATGCAAACTCTACAAGCAATAGATGTGCCACCAAGGATCTACACCTTCTCTCATACAAAGTTTCAAACAGCGCTATTTCGATGTTAGCATGATAACTATTATTGTATGCAAACTCAACAAGCAGCAAATGATTAGTCCAATCACCTTGGTACCAAGTTACTTTTTAAACAATATTCAAAAATGCAAAGTAATTCAGTACCACAGTTTGATATAATGGACAATAGCACACCATGCAACCTTACTAATTCTTGGATATACAATTTTGCATAGTCCTCAGCACTAAAAAAAGTCTTGACCGATAGAAAATGGATTGATTTTGTCATTCTATCCACAATCACCCAAATTGACTCATGTTGTTTCTTGGTACAAGGAAAACCCATCACAAAGTACATATTCACATTTTCACACTTCTAAATAGGAATTTCTATATCTTGGGCTAAATCACTCGATCTTTGATTTGAACCTTCACTTGTTGGTAATTTGGGCATTCTACCACAAACCCTGCTATGTCCTTCTTCATGTCATTCCACCTATACACCTCTCTTAGGTATCTATACATCTTGGTGGAACCCTAATGAATATAGTATTAAGAATTATAGACCTCACTCAATATCATCTTTCTTAGGCCATCAATACTTGAAATGCATAGCCAACCTTGGTAACGTAGCATACCATCTGAGAAGACCTCAACCTTATTTTCAACAACTAATACTTTCAACTCTATCAATGTTAGATCCAAGTCTTGCTTCTCTTTAATGCCCGCTACCAATAATGATTCAGATCCATCATGCACAAGAATACCACCCTCATTAGAGCCACTTAGCCTAACCTCCATGCTTATAGGGGGAATCCCATGGTGACATTCTTGGTCTAATGAAACCCTTCTCCAATAAGTTCTTCAATTGATACTTCAACTTTTTTAGTTTTGCTGGAGCCATACGGTATGGAGGGATAAAAATTGGTTAGGTATTAGAGAGGATATCTATACCAAAATCTATTTTCCGTTTAGGAGGAATATCGAGTAAGTCATCGAGGAACTCATTTGTAATAAAGATCGACTCAAGAGAGGGAATTTTGGCATTGACATTTGTAACTCATACCAAATGGTAAATACAACCCTTAGAAATCAAATTATGGGCTTTAAGATACAAAATAAATTGACTGTTAAACACCAAATCACTACCCTTCCATTCAAGAATGGGCACATCAGGGAATTGAAATTTGACTCTAAGGGTTCTACAACTAATAGAGACATATGAAACATGCAACCTATCCATATAGAGAATAATGTCAAAATCAACCATAGCAAGTTCAACAAGATGACAAGGGATAACTTTATGCAAAATCAACACAAGACAATTTCTATAAACTCTTTTGGGTAAAAGTAACTCACCAACAAAAGTATATATCGAAAATAGATCTAACAAGATTTTTGAGCATGCGTCAAATCTAGTAGCAAGAAAGCGGGTGGCATATGACAAGTTGGAACCTGAATTAAGAAAAACATATACATCATAATTAAAGACTCGCAGTACCCGTAACAACATCAGAAGTCTCCTCCACCTTCTTCCTAGCATGAAGGGCATAAAATTAGTTGTTGCATTGTACACCTCCTTGTTGAACTCGTTGTTGCACTTGTACTCCTTGAGTAACATAACCTTGAGGATGACCTTCTTTACCCTTATTAGCAACACTTGGGCAATTAGAGAGTTTTTGGTCCAACTTAGCACATCCATAGAAAATACCCCACTCGAACAAATACTTACCCATACCATTTCTCCCATATTTGGCACACTTTGGAAAGGTTGGTCCACCACAACCTTGAGCTTTAAGGTATGGAACCCTATCTTTGTCAAACCTTTGATTAGAAGCTTGAGATGAGCCTTGACCTTGAGACCTTTGGCCTTGTTGGAAACTAACACTTCCACCTACGAATTTGGAATTGGAGAATCCACCTTTAGACCAATCCCTCTTGGACTCTCTCACACTTCGCTCCTGAATATTTTAACCCTCAATTTTCTCGGCATAGGTCATGTGTTGAGAAATATCTGTTTCCCTTAAAGCATAGCGGTTCAACACTCTTTTATTACCAAGTTGGACACTCCCAAGATAAACTTGCTCATTCTAGCTCGAGGATCGACTACCAAAGAAAGAGCATATTTGGATAGCTTAGTAAACTTAAGCGCATACTCCCTCTTGTTTGATATTAATGAACTCCATCATCTTCATTTCCCTTAGTTCAAGTGGGAAAAAATGATCAAGAAATGTGGCTTTAAACACTCCTCAAGCAATAGGACCTTCATCAATTATCTTGTCCTTCCATTGTGTATACCATACTTGAGTAACCCCCTTGAGTTGGTAGGCCACTAACTCTGCTTTTTATTCTGAAGGCACCCTCATAATAGTCAACACCTTGTACACCTCATTGATGAACTCTTGTGGATCTTCATCCACCTTGAAACCATAGATTTGGGAGGGTTCATTCTAGTGAAGTCCCTTATACTAAAATTTAGGGTAGGAACATTGGGAGGAGCAAAAACACTTTAGTTTGTCTTGGTTAGTCATGGCTTGATCAGAAATAGTAATAGTAACCCGAAACTCCACATTTGTCACCTGTTCCTCTAAGGGGCCATAGGGGAGCTTGGGGAACCAGAAGAGCTTGGTCCTTATTGAATTGACTCCTCGTAGCATAGATGTTCTTCGAGGAGGCGTTCTTTGAAATGTGCAAAGAATGGTCATTAGAGAAGAGAAGTCTTAAGCTACTCTAAGGAACGACATACATTATGAACGAAGTGAAGAATTTCTTAAAATTCCTTATACCCTTCTACTCATAGGTGTGGCACGCTTCACACTGATAAATAAAACTCTACTTGAAATAGCATGTAGGACTCCCTAGGACACTTCAAAATCTTATGCTCTGATACCAAGTTTGTCACAATCGAAACTAGGCCCTAGATGTGACACGGTGACTAGGAATTTTGAAGGAATCCCAATAAAGCCTCTTAGCATATAACAAGCATTCATGGATAATGACATAAGAAATTCAATAAGTGAAAAACCAACAAAAGGGTCTAAGCATGATATCACTAGAAATGGGCTAAACAATGTATAGCTTCTACACGTAATGTCTAACAATGCCCCTACATACTAGACTTGGAGGGGACTAAGACATGTCCCTGGCCCACTCTTAAAGAAAGTAAAATAAGAAAAGTCTCATAATGTCTTTGGTCCAAATTAAAACAAATGATAGTTTAGTAAACAAGGTTTATCCCCAAAGCGTGAGGACTCACCAGTGATCTTTAAAGCCAAAATCTAGATATTGCCACGAATGTGAGGAGAAGGATGGTCACTTATTCCTACACCGTGGTATAATGTAGGCAAAAAGTATGTGTTAGTATGTTTGAATGCACTAAGTATGTAGGAAATGCATGTAATGTGACGCTTGAAGTTCAGTGACTAAGTAAAAAACATAACAGAGTACAAGATACAAACATAAGTAAGCATGTACTTGGTCAATGCACAAGTGAATCGTAGATAGTATCATGTAAAGTATCAGAGAAAATATATATATGTAGGATATAACCATAACCGACAATAAGACCATGTGATCTATAATATGGAATCTCAATGTCTACCCATAAACCGAAGGAAAGAGAGTACTACTTTCTAAGGTAAGACCCTACCCCGCTAAGCGAGTGGCATAATAATAATGCTATAATGTGGATCCACTAGCTAGGCTACATTAGCAACATAAACTTATAGTGGCAACATAGTTATGAGACTAGAGACTTTATATAAGGACCTCGTAGGTCGAGCCCCCATCTCAAGCCTCATTCGGTGCTAAGTCAAATCCCATGGAATACATATCATGAAAATAGGTCATACTTTTCATAAAATCATAGTTCATACTTGTCATAATTCATAACTTGTCATAGTGGAAAGGTAAGTCAAAAGACCGATCAAATTCACAAGAATCATATTCATAGAATCACTCATTTTAAAAATTATACTTGTAACGTTGGTGTAGGCCTTCCATCATTATAAATTCTTAACTCATTTGAGTAAATTGGGATCCTAAGTCACCATTTAGGTCTTAGGTCACCTATTTCATAAACATACTTGAATGCTTAATATTCCATAATCATGTATCAAGTCAAAATTAGGACAAAGGCATAAGTTCACTGTCAATAAGCTTGAAATCAGGTAAACAAGTAAAAATCATGCATAATCATGTAATTTGAGACTCTTTGAGTCAAAAGTGAAGGAACTCATTTACATTTCATCAAACCCTGGTAGTATATGAGATGAAATCACTTGAAATTCATGCAATTCATGTTATTTAATATAATTTATGAATAATTCAATAGTAGATTACGATATACAACAGTAGCCATAGAATTTGAATTGAAATCATAAAACCTTAAATTACCTTCATAGAAATTTGAATAAAAAAGGATAGTTTAGTTGGGATCCATGGGTGAAAGGTACCTATGGATGAAGGCCCATATACCTTGAGTGACATCAATGAAGAAAATCTGGAATTGGATGGTTGAACTTGGAACCCTAGCCTTGGAGCCTTTTATAGAGCTTGAGATTTGAGAGACTTTATAGGACTTGAGGGTTTTGGAGTTAGAATGAGAATGAATTGATTATGATATGTGTTAGGGTAGATATAGGCTTAAAATGGCGTAGTTTAGGATTTAGGACAAGAGAAAATGACCAAATAACTCTTCATTTAAAACTATCGGGGAGGACTATGAAAGGGGACCTACAGATCATATATCAATCTACGTTCCATAGATATGGGGTTTTACACAAATAGGAAAACTCCTAGTATCTCAAGATCTCAAACTACGAAGACAAATTACAGCACATGGTTCCATTTATGGCTCGTCCTGCATCTTCGTAGTAGAACTTCAAAAATAATAATTTTAGATCAATAACCATGAACTAAAACTATGGTCTATAATTCATTATACGAGTCGTAGAACACCTCTCGTAAACCCCACCAAAAATTAGTCAATCCCTTTACCACTAACCCAAACCACGAGACCACCCTATTATGACTTATCATATGACCACGACCTGTAAAAAGGTCTTCTCTTATTGATCCTTGTTTTATGTCTTTTTGAATCTAAACCATGACCACTATCGAGGAAATGTAAACCCATTTATGACCTATAAAAGTTATCCGTACATCAAACCTCAAATTTCCAAAATAATCCCAAGTATCAGGGACATCAACAAGGCCTTGTCTATCACCCATAGAAGCACCCATGAGCCGTAGATTGGACTCATAGGTCCTGGACCAGAACAAATTCTCAGCTTTTCTTTCATAGTCCTACTTTCAAACTTATGGGGTATTACATAAGCACTCACCTTTATACCAAGAAACTTTTAAAATAAGTCAAAAGTTAAAAGTAAGGTATCCCCTAGTTTTGGCTTTTGAGTTTTGACTTTTAACTTAAAACTTGCTTTTTATAGGCTTATCCAGATGGGAACTTAATCAAAGGAAATTAATCATTCCAATAACCTTTAAGGCAAATTACACAATCTCTCAACATATCCTCTAATGTCTGAATAGTGCATTCGACCTGACCATCTATCTTCAGATGAAAAGTTGTACTAAACATAACCTAAGTACCAAGGACATTTTGAAATGATCTCCAAAAATGAGAGGTACACTGAGTGACCCTATTTGAGATGATGGATAATGGAAATCTATGCTCCTTAACTCCATACCGTAAATTCTAGCAAAGTCCTCAACGGAATAGGAAGTCTTAACTAAGAGGAAATATGTTAACTTCATCATCCAAACTATAACAACCCATATAGAATCTTGTTTTTGATATGATGTAACAACCCGACCTAGAGACTTAGTCATCACACGATGCATGAGATACCCGAAGGCACCTCACCCAAGTTATCTCATGTATCTTAAGCATTTAGGCAGTAAATCAAAACTTTTGCGGAAAACATAAGGGAGGGGGGGGGGGGGAAGGGACTATGGGCCATTTTAGAAATGAAGCAACATTAATAAAAGTAGTGAAAATAACTAACAATCATTTGTTCATAATCATAACAACTAATACATAATGGATGGAACCAATACGGTCGATTTCCATCAAATAGAAAGAAATCCATAACTGTGCAACATTGAAAGTAAAAACCTCAAAAGGGCCATAAATACATCATCTAAAAAAATACAGGATAGAGTGGAAAATAGGTAGAGTCCCAAACTAAAGGCTCACCACAAGTAAAATACTAGTCTAGAACTCCAACTACTAGTCACGAGCCAGTGGAGGAGGATTTGTCCCTACACGGTTAAATCATGCAGGCAAAATATGTGTTAGTACTTTTGGAATGTACTAATATGTGATATACAATATAGTACATGAAATTGTAAAGCCATCGTTCATAATTATAACATATACATAGTAAGTGATATCAATGTAAACTCATGCATGAAATAAGGACATGGCTCAGAATGAATGAGAATAAATGCATGAGAAAACATAATTAAGGAAATCACATCATGGTGTCATATACTTATGGGAGTAGACCTTCACTGATATTTAAGACCATGTGAGTTACTACATGGAATCCAATGAACTCCTTCCATAGGGAAAAGGCCAATGCACTCCTTCTGTTGGGAAAAGGGGAATCTACTTGCCAAGGTAGATATCCAAAACATGGTAACTTTGCAATTGCATCTTTCATAACATTAGGGCCTACGTGGATCCACTAGTTTAACCTATGAAGGTTCCTATGGTGGCACATAGTTAGGGAAATTAAGATTTAACTTCAAGGGATCATGCCTCAACCAACGGAGTGAGTCCCAATCTCTATTCCTCTCTTTGCTAAATCATCCCATGGAAACTTTAAAACAGATCTCAGAATCATAAGTGACAATCAATAAGAGTAGCTCAAAACTTAGAAATCTTTCTTACATATCTTTTAGGGCATTTATCATCATACTTATATCTTTGATTAACTCAAATTTGAAGTTCTTCATTAATTCCCTAGTCATAGTCATAAATCATAGAAAGCTTTATTGAAAACTAGGTGGGCTTGGATTTTTAAATGGAACAATAATAAATCACCTAAATCATAAGGAAAAGTTTCTTTAAAAGGACCATCAAAATGCCCCCACTTCATCAATATCAAAACCACCAATAGATCAAACATGCATATATACTTAGTAAAATAAGCATAGGACATCATGAGTATCATTTAATGACTTACAACATCATGAAATTTACATAAACATGCATCGTATCTTAAAGGAACTTTAAAAAAAGGTAAAAGACTTGAAAAGGGACTTTATGAGTGGATGACACCCATAAATGAACTCACATACCTTGGAATAATTAGAGAGAAATAAACTTGTAGACTTTGGGGGAAAGAATTTGGAACCCTTATTCTTGCCTTGCCTTGCCTTGAGAGCCCCTTTCTTTCCTTAGGAATTTTGAGAAGAATGATCGAAATTAGGGCTTAAAGGCTGATATAGGTCCTTTTCCCATCCCTAAAATGACATAGTTTAGGAATAAGATTGTTGGAAATGACCAAATTATCCCTTATTAAAAATTGTCAAATTTGATTTATGAAACCTAGATGAAGGATCATAGGTCGACTTATGAGTCGTAAGTCCCTTCGTCTAATACTACATCTGAAATTCCTGAAATCTAACTTTTCTGGTCCCAAAGCTACGAAATATCATTACGGGTCGTATCTTTGTCCATGGGTCGTCTGATAAATCCTGAGTCACCCTTCAGCAAACTCTAAAATTTCCTTATATATGCAGTCCCACTCACGAAACCACCTACGAGCTATAAGATATCCTACAAGTCATCACTTGGTGCATGGGTTACCCTATTCTTGGAAACTTTTCCCCTTTCATGAAGTTCATATTCACGGGCACAGGTGTCACGACCCGGAAGTGGGGCCTAGATATGACATGGAAAAGGATAACTCGAAAGTCCTCGATCAAGCCATCATAGCATCATTACTCACATCATCAGTTTGGAAGCACGGAAAAGTAAACACATAGCACATATTTCTAAGGAAAATGGTGCTTTGTACTCAAGCTATGGGGATATTGCCGGGAATGGTATGAACATGGATCACATAGCACATAACAAGTATTTCTAAGGGGCGGGTAAGTAGGACTCAAGCTATGGGGGCATACC
>JBCEWC010015864.1:0-13466 GCA_038996855.1 Solanum aculeatissimum
TATGATCATGTCCTCTTGTTATGATATTGGCTTGCATGATGGGTATTGTGAATGATTATGTGCTATGTGTAAGCATGTTTGTCCCATCCCCATTATTGTCCCCATAGCTTGAGTCCCAAGTCCCCAATTCCTTAGAACTTGCTTGCTATGTGTTTAGCTTTTGTGCTTCCGAACCGATGATGTGTGTAATGATTCTATGATGGCTTGATCGAGGGTCTTCGGGTCATCTTTCTCCATGTCACATCTAGGCCCCCTATCCGGGTCGTGACACCTTCAATTTACCATGATGCACCATTTGGCAGTCAAAATGATCAGGATCACCAAACACATTCAATATCCGCCAAATATGTATAGAACCACCTTTCTAAATCAACTTTAAGCCTCCTAGAATCTATAACTTTAGGCGACGATCCTGTTCATTGTTGAATAACTTCGGTGATCCTCTAAATTGTGACAGGTGTCTCTGACTAAAATATTAAATTTTAACCTATTGCTAGATTCTGTAACTTTAGGCGACACTACTGTATACTGCCGAATCACTTCGGCGATCCGCTGAATTGCACATTCCATCACCCTTTTGAACCTCACACTTGGGGTTGAAATGTGTAACTTTAGGTGGTCTTCAAGCCCATTCAGCGTACTACTAAACATTTTGGCAACGACTTATCTTTATCGCTTTTTGATTATTTTTGCTTTTTTTGACTTGATTTGTTATGATTTGTCCCTTGATGAATCTTATTCCTCATTCCTAGCATCAAACACACATTTAGGTATTCGATGTAAAATAACACATTGAAGATAATATCTTATGCAATTTAAGCTCAATATGAGTCCAACATGCGGACTTATCAACACTCCCAACTTAAGCACATGCTTGACCTTAATCAAGTCAAACATCAATCAACCAAAGCACAATGCTTTTAAATAGGACCATAAAGAGCAGAACATACATTCCTCCCTTTGTTGTCGATCCTCAAATCTTCCACAAACCGCTTATACGATTTTGAAGCTGCAAAAGATGACTAAGGAGTTCTCAAGATAAAGTTATGCTCACAATTGCCAATACGATTGCTAATTGATGCCCAAGGGACGTTACCACCTAACCTCAAAACAAAGAAGATCTTCACGAACAAATATCATACATTTTTTCTCAATACCTTCAAGGCTCAAACAATGTTTGCACTCCCAAAAGAGAAACAACATGCAAATGTTTACCCATGGGCTTTCCCTTACTCTCGATCAACGTTTATCCAATCTCATCCATATAAGAATCTCAAAGGACTTTGTTAGGCTTATAATATAGGCTTGAGAACGGGTAGAATAATATTTGGGTACAGGTTTCTAACCCCTTCTTGGACTCTACAACCAATTCTCATGGTGCTTTGTCCTTCATTCACTTTCTTTTTCCCAATCACATCATTTTGTTCCTCACTATAAAATTGGGTGCCCCACTTGCAATCATTTCTACATTTGGAGGGTTTTATTTAGAATCAAATTCTCTTCTTCTTTTTTCTTTTCTTTCACTTGTTCAAACACTTTTCTCTCTCTTGTTCATCACAAATTAACCCCTCTATTGTTTTCTTTTCTCAAACTTTCGAATGGAAGACACCCCTTTCTTTTCACACCCCCAACTTTTACCTTTGTCAACTACTTTCATACTTTCAAGTTCAAGGAGGGAATGATGTTCAACAAAAGGGTAATCTTTTCAATCAAAGGTCAAGGCTTGTAACGTGGCTGCCCATAAGAAGGATTTAAGCTCAACGAGGATCACTAAGGATATAATTTATATTAAGGGAGGCTATTTTGGGAAAAGTGAACTTAAAAGAAAACCAAAGAATCACTAAGGTCATCTTCCTAATACGGACTTAACCAATCCAACACATCAAGACAAATCGGTCAAGTTCTAGGTATCAACAAGCACGTCTTTCAACGAATGCCTCATCTCTCATGGCACAATGACTTTCAAATTCAAACATCAACTAAACAACAAACATTTACAATTTATCAATCATGGAATATCCAAGCTCAACACTTACATAGTCAACTCAAGATGCTTTCAATCCATGCATGGATAATTTTCACATGAGATAAGATAATCATGGAGTCAATACATGCTCCTCATTCATGACACTATTTGAATCAATGATATTGACGATCAATGTTCAGATTGCTAAGGAATTTGAGACATGATGATCATTTGCAAAATGAATTTTCATATTTTCTCAGGTATTTTAACAAATCACAAGGGATAGAAAAAATTTGGTACACATATAATCTAAAGACACATCAACTACAACTAAAAAACAACTTACTAGGCAGTACAAATCAAAAGAATATTTACAAACTAAAATAAAAGATTGTCTCAACTTTACATCACCAGCTAAAAATAAAAATAACCAACCCATTATCTCAACGTCCAAACAAAGCATAACAACATAAACATCATTACTAAGACTCTAACATATGTAACCCCTCCTAAAAAATATTGTCCTCAATATGTAAGAATAACATCATCAAAATCACAAAAGTAAGGAGTGAGTTAAAGAGTCCCCCTGGTCAATCTATTTGTGGTGGTGGCTGAGATGCTGAAGAAGTGGTAGAGGGGGCATCAGTGCTCAAATCCTGAGATGTTATCTCTAAAGTAGGAACTAGAGTGGTGGACTTAGGTGCACCTACCTGTGGCTATGGAAGCTTTGGCTCTACTACACCAAAAGATCCACTCATCCTAGTAATAGACCTATCCCGGAGTGACTCTCTTGTGAAGGCAACACCAATGGCCTCACCATCGCCATCAACTCACCATGATCCTCTAAAAGGACTTCAATCCCTAATGCTTTCTCATCAGCCTCTGAGGAAGAGACATTGTACTCGCTCTCAAACCCCAACCCTGGAGTGACACCTGTAAAAGCCTTAAGAGGGACATCCACTGAACCCCAAAGGGATGTGATATTAGTGGATTTCAACTCTGTCACTTCCTTCTTCAATGTATCAATATCGGCCTTCACGACTATCACATCAACCCCAACACCATCATTTGCCTCCAATTCTTCCTTCTTGATAGTCAAGGCATCAAACCTAACCCTTTGGCCCTCTACACTTACCGCCAATCTGTTCATCCTATAATTTTTCTCCTCAAGGAACTTCCTTTACTTCTTCCACTCATCTAGTATTAGTACCAAAATAGCTGATATGTCCCTTTCAATCAATGCTAGAATAGAGGGCTCAACCTATGCTAATCGAGTATTAACTGATTTGGCCAATTAGGTAAAATAATATATAGTGTCTTGAGTGATGAGGGGTTGAGATGTGGAAGTTTGAGGATGAGACTGGGTAAAATATGAAGGGTTGGAGTAGGAGAGGATGGGGTCAGAGCAAAAGAAGACGGCATACCTGACTCGTGCATCGACTCAGATGTGTCGGTCTCTAGTATCTCAACATCAACTACCGGTGTAGTATCAACTGTTTTTTTCCTTTCTTTGTCCTCCTCACCCTTTTAAAACTCCATATAAATGTGTCTAATATCAATGGAAATTGATGAAGTGATCTTGACATTGAGTTTTCAGACATATGGTACTCTGGCTCTTCTGCATAGGGTTGTGATAAGGCTGGGGAATGGTAGGGACGTTTGCTGCTGTTTAGCCCACATAAGAATATATGATTGACCTAAGGTTCAATTTTCAACTATCCATGATGCATCAAACCAAATCCACCTTGTGATGACGAAGAATGAACTCATTGTTTGATGGCATAAGGTTGCTACTAAAAAAATCAAACCAATAACAGGCAGGGGCATTCAAATCCTTATTCTAAATAACTACTCCCTCCTCTAGCCATAATGGGGTTGCAATTCTAATTAGTGGAGCCAACTAAGATTTGAGGTCATCCAAGGTGTTCTTCTCAATCATATCCTCCAAATCATGATGTGTCATGGAATGTGTAACCCAATAAGTCATTAATTTTTATGTCGCTACATAGAAAAGGCACATGCCAGAACTCTACCACATCAATAAGTTTGGGAGCAATCTTCATACAACCTTTGCTTTCGGGTACAAGCCTGATATATGATTTGTAAAATTCACGTACCCAACTGGGGACATAAAGTTCCCAAGGTATCGTAATTTGCTGGAAGGTATGAAATCTAATTGTCTTTCATACCTCGAGGTACCTGTCGTTCACCCCATCCATAAAGAGTCTCTATTCCTCTAAATTATTCTCAACTCGGCTTTCAAATAGTTGAGATTGCGTGGTGTAATAGTTTCCTGAATGACTCAAGAAGTTTGGAGAAGTAGATCATAGACCTCTTTTGACCTTTCTTCGTTGCGGCGATATTTGGAGGCTTGTTCCACCATAGTAGGCTCATGTACTGGTGTCCTTGACCCTATTTTCTCTTCATCGGAGCTGGTCCAATCAACATCTAACACCCCTCTTTCTCACTCTTGGGGTCACCATGCATAACTACTTTTATCCTTTCCTTTCCTTATCGTTCTCGATGTGGCCTTTGCTCTTCATTACCGGTGGCTATAAGGGCTGCCCAAGAAACTCTAGATCCACCATGAGAACTCTAGTGATTTTGATGAGGCATATCTTTAAAATATAGCAAAAACATGTGTAAGATTTAAGTATGTGAAAGATAGATGGAAAAAGAACCCTTAAAAAAACACAGACATGCTAGGGTCAATTTTCTCGCCAAACACATTTGGTGATCGAATTAATCATTGCCGAATATTACAAAATTTGGTCTTCAAAAGACTATCAACTTTGGCAATGGGTGTCACCATTCGGTGGACCACCAAATCATTTTGGTGGTCAAAGTGACCACCGCCAAATTTAGCAGAAACTTAGGGGTCCAAGGTTGACAAAAGGGCGATGATGTGGCCATCCTCCAACATGACGCGAAATGTCCTAATAGTGTATTTCATGTATATCATAAAATATATATGTTTTTTGGAAAATTTGACTTCCTGTTCATTTTCAAGAGACAAAATTATATAGGAAAAGGGTTGACTACGATTTTTAGATCAACCATATCAAAAAATAATTTTTTTGGTTGATTTTGCCTTAACCAAAAAAGTAGGTGACAAATCCATGTCGTGACTTGGGTTTAGGATAGTACAAAAATGACCAAAACTCATTTCTAGGTAAAAATAAGGGAATATTGAACTTTGCATAAAATTTTACTATACGAGACTAAGGGTGCGACACACCTCTGTTTTCCATGTACAAAATTTTCCAAACTGTCCCCAATTTAAGTGGGGGGAAATTGGGACGTATCCTTATAGATGAGAATCCTAAAAATTCCAGCCATTTTAGTCCTATATAATTCTCAAACTCTCCTAAAATCCTCCCAAATCCACCCCAAAATCCCTCAATCAATTCCTAGATTTTCAATATCCTCTGTTGAAATTCAAGAATTAAGGTGATTCCACCAAATCTCCTCAAGTCATCTTCATCAATTTCAAAGTTTCAAGGTATGTGGGCCTTTCATTCATGGGTTCTTCCATCCATCAAGCCCAACCCTCCTTTATAATAAAATTTCTTGATTACAAGGACTGTTTCTTTATGGGTATCTTCTATTAATACTCCAATACATGATTTATGTTGGAAACTATCATCTATTGGTTTGAATGTGCATGAAAACTTATCAAGTGTTTATGTATAATAGGTTTTATAATACTAAAGCTATTTATGCTATGATTTCCACGAAAGGCTATGAGAAACTATGTATTTTGAGGTGAATTTCATGATACCCAAATTAGGGGTTTTACTATAATAATGGTGGGTTGATTTGAATGGTTTCTAAATAATTTTATTTTACTCCTCTCATGTCCAATACTCTTGAATTACATGATTTTAAGCTTATATGCATAGACCTACCTCGTTTTGACTAAAACTATATGATGAAGCTTCTTATGTTGATAAAAGTCTTATTGAAAGATATGCAAGTTATGATTGTTTAAGGGATAATATGCATGTTATGAGCTCATGAGAATGTTATAAAAGTTATGAACGATATGAAGCCTTTTTGGATGTTATGATGTTATGGATTTGATGAGTTACTCCTATGATAACACTATGAATTATGAAGTTATGGATGATATAATAATGACTATGATTCGAGTATTCTGTGGGATGTATACTTAGCACCGAGAGGACCCTGGTAGGTTGCCATTGTCCGTTAACTATGTTGACATTGTAGGTTTGTGAATTGTGTATTGCATGATTAATCAAAAAAGGCAGGGTTCTCGTATGGTATATGTATAAATATAGATCGAAAAGGGTAGAGCTTCCAAAAGGAATCTTATTACCTATAGTAACTGAAATAGGTAAAGTCCCCATAAGGTATTTGTGAAACTCTCTCTCTAAAATGGAGAAGTTCCCGTAAAGTGAAAGATGGTTTACCTTAGCAAGTAGACCATTCCTTGTCTGGTGTGAAGAAAACATCGGGATTTCATGTAGTAGCTCACATGGTCTTATATGTTAGTTATGGTCTCTTCCTACACATGTATGTTATATTTTGAGATTTGGACTATCTTTCATACATATTTTACCTAAGGAATTGATCATTCATGTCATCTTTAGCTTATATCCGTTGTATATGATTATGCATCTTGATTATCATAGCTTATAATCTTTTATTGCATTGCACCCCTCATACTTAGTACATTCCAAGTACTAATGCATATATTTTGCCTACATGATCTGATCATGTAGGGACCAAAGCTCCAATCCATCCTCCTCCACGTGGCTAGTTGGTTTTATTGAAGGCTACTTGTGGTAAGTCCTTCATTTTGGGGACAACAACCCATTTCTATCATGCTTATATTAAGACTTATTTATTTTTGTTACCTACTTTTGAGGGTGAGCCTGGGAGATATCTTGACCCTCGTTCCACTCATGCTTAGAGATGTTGCTGGACAATGTGATGAGTTCGACTCTTATGACTCTTATGTATTTATGGAGATTTTATTTAGTCCCTATCCCTTGTATGTAATTGTAGATGTTGATGGAAAGAGATGATCTTCCTAAGTACCTACATCCCCATAGCTTGAGTCCTACTAACCCTCCCCTTATTCTTTGTTGTCATTGGATGATGGAAATTACTTTCCCCTTTCTATCCTCATAGCTTGTGTCCAAAGCCCCGATTTCCCCTAGATTGAATTTCTTGATTCTTGATTTATACTTCCGCAACCAAGGATGTGCTTACGTATGCTATGAGGCTTGTATAGGGTAACTTCGAGTTCCCCATTCTCCGTGATGCACCTAGGCCCTAGGCTTGGGTCGTGACAAACTTGGTATCAGAGTACTAGGTTTATAAATGGTCTTTGTAAATCCAACACACCACTTCATGTATAGTCTTGTTCATGGTTGTGAAGCACACTGCAACTACAAATAGGAGGCTATGAGGTATTTAGGAAACGATTCACTTTTTCATAACTATGTTGTGCTTTAAAACTTGATTTAAGATTTTCCATCTCTAATGGTTGCCTTTTGAGCTTCTAGATTATTGATTTGCTACCAAAATACAATACTTTTGATGCTTTAAACTTAGGATTTGTGTGTTCTCAAAGCAATGTTAGTAGGTTTGATGTGTTTTTATGTTGATTTTTTGCAGGATTATAGGGATCAGGATGATTTTTTTCCAAGTTATGCAGATTGTAGATTTTTTAGGATTTACGAGGCTTTCTACGAGTTGTGGTTCATTCTAAAGGTCGTAGGTTGGTTTAGTGGGTCAGATCGAGTGAAAGGCCAATTTTCAGATATTTAAGATACTTGTTATCAGACGAGTCGTAACCCATTTGACGGCATATATACTTGTTCGTATGCTGAAGATGAAAGAATATGCTTAAGTGCTGAACTGTTATTAGACGAAGGATTCTATGGGTTATAAGTCTAGTGATGGGTCCTATATCAGTTCATACCTAGAGGATAAGAGTTTTGAAGATTTGTTGAAAAGTTAACAAACGAAAGCTCTTATGGGTCGTAAGTCAGAAAAGGGTCTGTAGGGTGGTTCATACAGAGGAAGATAGATTTTGTGTATTGTTGTCTATGAAGGCCAGTCACAGGCCGTGATTTCACCTACGACCCATAAACTTGTTCGTCTGATTTTCCAATTCTAGTTTTCTTATTTAATTTTGTGTTTGGTTTTTACTTATTATAAATAGGTTTATAGGGTTTCTTTTAGAGAGAGAGAGAATAGTTAGAAACGAAAAGAACTCATTACTTGTGACTACTACTTTGTTCTTGGAGATTACTTTTGATATTACTTTTGGGTTATAACATCATGATTTTTGTGGAGATTTTAGATTTCTTGTTCTTTAATTCATTGTTATAAGTGTTTAATTATGCAAAATCATAACATGGTTTCTTCACCTATAACGAACATGAGTAGCTAAATCCACAACTAGGGTTATGAAAACTATGAATAACTAACAAAGTAAAAACCCAGATAATTTATAATCCTTGAAAAGTGTGCCTGCTTGTATTATTTATCCCTTTGCTACGAATGCTTTTTAACAAGTGCACGTATTAGAACTCATCTAATTCTTACTTACTGGATCAACGGGGTAATGAATGGGATAAAGGATAATTAACAAGATTCGATGTAATTACTCTCGTCTAATCAACCTGAATGGATCAAGAGATGGTTGTACTAGGACAAATGTAAGGGTTAGTAAAACACACCTCGGGGATGGATCAAATCACGTGGTAAAATTCGCATAGCACCTAGATCAAAGGATTAGGTGAACATACCTTACTAGTTCTACATAATACATACTAGAAAAGGTTACGATTATCAGGTTATACTGAGTTAGGAATTCATGAGGAACACAATACCCTAGTTACTTCTTTCACTGATTTCACAACACTTGCACTTGATTGTTTGTTGTAATTTAGATTTAATTATTGCATTTTTCCAAAAACCCCGCTTTTGGGAGATAAGTTGATTAATTCATCTTAATTATTCTAATTATTTCAAAGTCTAGACCTTATTCCTCTTGGGATTGACCCTAACCATCATTATATTTTATATTTTGACAACGACCATTTATACCTTGATTTGGAGGTATAGTTTGGCGTGATTAAGATTTTGGTATCGCTGGAGAATATGACTTTTAGATTTGGTTTAATTAGGGTAATATGTGAGTTAATCCTTATTTCTTTATTTTACTTATTTTTGTTATTTTTGTTTTTCTTTCAGCATACAAGTGTAATGTATGCCCAGTACTCGAAGTCGAGGCAATCCCTTGACTCCTTTGATCCCAGGACAACATGAACAATAATGCAAATAATGGTGCACATATTTCTCTTAATCAGAATAACCAAGATCCACCACCACTTGAGGATATGAATCCACCACCATAGGATCTACAAGTGCTGCTAATACATAGAATTAATACAGGCTTGATCCGATGGCGGTGGATATCGCCGACGCTATTGTGTTACCTGTTTTATCGAAGGATACTACATTTATTGTTTCAAGTGGGTTACTACAAAGTTCATAATTTTCATAAATCATAATTCATACTTCTCATTTAATCATAAGTTTGATCATAATATCATAGTTCATAAATTCATGCATAGGAGTAGCTCATTTTATATCCGATGTAAAGTAGGAGGCGTGCTCCCATCTTTAGTACACTATCCATAATAAGTGTAAAGTGGGAGGTGCGCTCCATCATCAGTACACACCATCAACAATAGAATAAAGTAGGAAGTGTGCTCCCATCATCAATACATCATTCATAAACATAGTAAGGTCCTAGGCTACCTCTAGGATTCTAAGTCTCTCGTAGGGATCTTAGGTCACCATCAAGGATCCTAAATATCCTATTCATAACTTGATTTAAACCTTAGGCATGCATAATCAGGATCATATGATGAAACAAAAGAGAATAACATGAGTTCACATTTAATAAGCTTAAAATCATGAAAGTAGGATAAATTCATGCATAATCATAACGTTAAGGATCATTTGAATCATAATTGAAGGAACTCATTCATAAATTTTCATATACATTAAAGCATACTTGAGATGATTTATGTAAATCATGTATTTCATGTAAATTAAGAATAATTCATGCATATTCTAGGATAGAAATATAATCTACATCATAATAATAGCATGTGAAATCAAAATCATGAAAAACCTCATTTTATCATAATTAAAATTAATGAATAGTGATGAAAATAAGTTGAGCTGCATGAGTGAAAGGTACCAATGGATAAAACTCTGCATACCTTGATAAAGATTTGAAGGAATTAGGATGAATTTGAGTGGAACTTTCTTGACCTTCAATGAACTCCTTACTTAAAGAAGAAGTGAGCCTTGAGAGTGATTATTTTTTTGAGTGTGAGTTTTGTGACTTGATGGTTGAAGTGTGAGTGAAAGATCTTAGATAGAATATGTTAATAATAGGAGGGTAATTTAGTCTTAAAATCATCAAAAATGGAGTTCAGGAATTAGAAAAAAGACCCAAATACTCTTATGACATAGAATTTTTAACTAGGTGTAACCATTGCATGAAAATCCTACTGCGACCTATGGTGGGGACCATGACCCATGTTGGGTGTTATAGTGGGTGCTTTGAAGAAAAATATGAAAGTATCCTGTGGGTGCAAGTCATGGTGGATACCATGAGCCATGTGGGTTTCGTGGTGTGTCACCTCACAAAGGAAGCCCCCAATCATCCCCCACACCACCAAGTGACGCAACCACAAGGCCCCTTCACAAGTTGTGATATGTACTAAGAGTTGTGAAGGGTCTCTTGGTGGGACACTTTAAAATTGTTTTAGGAATTTTTATTTCTAGGACTTGTTTTCAACTTCCAACGCATGGGACCTTACATAATGTGACTCCAACTCCGGAGCTTGCTATCATCAATGTAATAGGTTGGATGATGCACATGGTACTTTTCCCTTAACAGCCACTCTTTCATACCTTATCTTTATCAAAGTATTTTGAAGCTTCCTTGCCATAATATACCACTATTTATGGGAGAGAAGTCCCACCAGTAAGCAAATAATGTGTCTTGAGATGATAAGCTAGCCAACCAGAAACATAGTGAATAGGAAAACAAACTTTAATATGGTCTAACTTTGAAGAACTTAAAATCATATTTAAGCCATGATAAATGCTAGCTAAGATTGGGATTGCATGGCTAATCCTTTGACTGTTCGTCATCAAGCTTGCTATCTTGAAAGTTTTAGGCCAAATAAAATCTCTTTCTTTAGACAAAAATATAAAGGCACACAACCAACATGAAAAGAATGTTGGCAAATAAGTCTTATATTGGTGTTTTTCTCCAAATTTAAAAAATATCATCTCTTGAGAACTTAACCATGTGTTTACCTCTATTGATATTTAACCTATTGGATTATATATAAATGATAAACTTTGATCTTCTTCTTTTTTCTTGGGGGAGCTAGCTCATACTTGATGTCCTTCTTGCACCAAATTGTATCCATTTACTAAAAGGTATTGTTGTGTTACCACTCTTTTCCTCTCTAAGATGGTGAAAGGCAACAAAAAAATACTCAAAAGTTCGAGGAAGAATTTGTTCTTGTCATCATAGCCAGTATATAGCATCAGGTATTACTTCTTAATCAGGACATTGACTAATTAGCAAGCCATTAAGTGTATGGAAGTTCCAAAGAGATATAGATGTTTCTTCAACAGACATAGTAGTGTATTTGTTTGGGGATACCATGCCTCACAAAAAGCCCATATAAAATTGGAGTTTTGATTATAGTAAAAAGAGAAAAAAAAACAGCATCACAAATGTAAGCATTACTCAAATTTTGTCCATTTTTGTTAAATACATCTTGTATCCATTCCCAGTATACAGGAATGAAATGATATCTCCTTTAAGAACAATTGTATATCGCTAACACAATTTTATATCGCTAACACAATTTTATCTCACTAACACAATCTTTCTTGAATCATCCGATGACCTAAATTTGGAAGAGTGCTTGCAATATTTGTACCTTGAAGATTTGGTTTCTCAAAATAACATACTTTGGAAGCTCTATTAGATTTGTGATATTTAGAGGTTAATTAATTTTTCCTATGAAATGTGTTCCTAAATTGTACCCATGGATTAACATAACAACCAAACTAAAGAATCTTGGACCAAAAGCTTGGTCTCCACCTTGCTATCTTTCGTTCAAATTATGAGGTGTTTGAGTTAAGAAGATGGACAGGTGTAATCCTTGAAGAAAACCATTATTCAAGTTTCATATAACAATGGAGTGTTAGTCTCTATTGATGATGTCACATAAAAGAGTATAAAATTTAAAATAAAACAAAGAAGATGGCTACAAAAGACAGGAACAATTTAAGTATTTGAGATGTCATAAATTCTCAAATTTGTGATCTCAAAGTGAGGATGTTAAACACATCTCTTCACACTTCATGCTTAAGTAATTGGAATCTCATAAATCCTCAAATTTGTGATCTGGATATTAAAAACATCTCTTCACACCTTATACTCAAGTATTTAGATATCATAAGGCCTTAAACTTGTGACCATGAGGTAGGGACATTAAGCACATTTCTGTAAACCTTATGCTTAAGTATTCGGGACTCATAAAACTTCAAACTTGTAGCCTTAAGGTGAGGGTGTCAGACACATTTGTTCATACCTTATGCTTAAATATTATATTTGTGGTCTTAAGGCAAGGACATTAAACACATTCCTTCACATTTTAGAGTGAGGATGAGTATTCGTCCTTTTGCGCCATAAAGCTACTTTCTCCATGGACCATCCTTGAACCATACATGGGAAAAACAATACAAAGAAAAGAAATAAGTGGAAGAAGAATAGTAACTTATCAAAGATGCACTTGAACACTCTTGAGAATGACGCATCTTAAGCTCTTCTAATCGGAGAACATGGAGTTATATATATGTAGCTACAATTAGCAGTTGTCTAAAAACTTTTGTTCGATGTGGGATAAAAGAGTTTAACTACAAAGTAGTCTCCTGCATGAACTTGGATAACTTTAAGGTACAAATCGTGTCCCACGCAAATTTGGATAACTTTAAGGTACAAATCGTGTCCCACGCAAATTTGATTATCTGAGACGATGCATAATTATTGGTATAAAAAAAAGAAAACACTTGTGTGAATGTTGAGTTTAGAAAAGAAAAAAAAAGAGAAAAAGAAAATTACATTTCCAATCATGTGCAAACTAACGGTAAACCATATAAATTATTGAAAGAGTGGTGTATGTTGAAGGAATCAAGTAATTCCTAATCACTTTAACTGTAGTGGGCCGATCAATAATTTTTTTTAATAAAATAAGGAAAAATTATACAAATACACAACTTATCTTATTATAATCTTCAAAATTCTCTATCATTTTAAAAAATTACAAAATTCCCACTTTTTTACATTCTCTCTCCTCTTATTTGATACTTATCATTAGCTTTCTCATTTAATCTTTTACTAGCCTATTATTAT
>JBCEWC010015865.1:0-13466 GCA_038996855.1 Solanum aculeatissimum
CCATCATTAAAACACTACCCATGCATAGTTCAAGAGTAAAGGGGACATGCATAACTTGACCTTCATCAAATCCATTGGAACTTCATAGAATTCAAACTTAAATCAACTTTAAATCACCTAATTTCTACAACCCACATCTCAAATCAGTTAAATACTTCAAAATTTAAAGAACCCATAATTAAAAGAAGCTTAAATTCATAATTTAAGAGAGGAGGGTTCTTGGGTCTTCATGGGTGAAAGGAAATTCATGAATCAATATCACATACCTTGAGATTAGTCAAGAGAATTGGATGATTTTGCAACAAAGATAATTTTCACCAAATTTCTTCAAGCTTTCATCAATGGAGGTCAAGAGGATTGAGAGAATTTTAGTGAGGATTCAAAAGTGTTAGAATGGATGAAAGGGGATTAGGGTTTGATTTAGGGGTGTTAGGAAACCTTAAAAAGGCTAAAAAGGGATAGGATCTAATTAAATTATGAATTAACCATTAAAAGAATGGAGGGGATCATTGAACACAGTGCACCACGAAAGGCACCCAGTGGCCGTCCAGAGGCTCACAGACCGTGAGCCTATCCGTGAGACCTCACTTGGTCTTCGCTTCAACTTGAACTCTCGGGGGACTTTCTGGACCAACCCACGAGGGGCCTTACGGATCACGTAATTGCACACAGACCGTGTACTGGTCCATGGACCATTACTTGGTCTAGAGTCCAACCTCAAACCTTGGCAACATCACTGGATCACCCCACAGGACCCTTCATAGGCCGTGAAGGGTCACACGGACCGTGAGGTGGTTCGTGGGACCACACTTGGTCCATGGCTTGGCCCCCAACTCTTAGGAGCAAACTGGAACAACCCACGAGCACCCTCATGGACCGTGGATCACCAAACGGACCATGGTCCCACCTTTAGACCCTATTCCGAAATCCTTTTCTAGCATACTTCCAATTATGGGCAGTCTCACTGCTAGGGCCGTAACTTTTACATCTGAACTCTGAATTAAGTGAAACCAATTGCATTGCGAATATAAGTCAAATATCTTCAATTTGATATATAATAGCCCACCTAGTACATCTTTTACCAAAAGATATGCCCTATCAAAGTCAGTGTTTTCTAACAGCCTTACAACTTTCCACCAAAATGATTCCCTTGAATCTGGCCACTTAAATACAACCCATGGCTGCAAAAATTCAACCATGACTAGTTCTACACTAACCTTGACTAACCATTAACAATTCAAAATTTTTTGGATAATTACATTAGGGTTTGGGTTGACTCACCTTAGTGGGTTAAGTGAGTACCATCATACTCAAATTTTGGGTTGTGATAATTTGGTATCAAAGCCCTAGGTTCATAGGTCTTGCATGTGTACAACCCCAGCCGTGTAGAGTCTTAAAAATTAGTGGGAGACGTCTGTTACATATCCTTGAGAGGCTATAGAGACTGTTAGAATATTCTCTCTTGTTCTTTCACTTCTTGTCATGCATGTTTGTTATTGGGTTTCTAGATATCACGTGGTTTGAAGTTTGATCCACTTCTGATGGACTTAATGGATAAACATATGGTCAACCTTGGATTGCCCTATACTTCAAAAAAATTTAGGTGCGATTGATGTCCGATGAATATGTCAAAGGTAAGGTATCAGGAGGTGAAACTGAATTGAATGAGCTAAAGGAGAAGCTCCAAGATCTCTTGAGTAAGGGGTTCATATGCCCTAGTGTGTCCCCATGAGGTGCCATGTTGTGTTCGTGAAGAAGAAGGACGACTCTATAAGGATGTGTATTGAATATGGTTAGTTGAACATAGTGACAGTCAATGACAAAATCTCCTCCCTAGGATTGATGATCTATTCGACTAGCTTCAGGGTGCAACCGTATTTCCAAGATTGATTTGAGATCCAAATATCATCACCTGAGGATCAAGGCTTCTGACATTCCTAACATAGCTTTCTAGATGAGATATGGGTATTATGTGTTCCTTATGATATCCTTTGGGCTAACGAATGCCTCAACCACATTTATGGAGTTGGCGAATGGTGTATCTTGACTATATTTGGATTCCTTGTTATTGTCTCCATCGATGATATATTGGTCTATTCCAGGACCAAAGAATATCATGAACATTACTTGAGGATTGTACTTCAACAGCTCAAAGAGGAGGGATTATATGCCAAGTTCTCCAAGTATGTGTTCTGGCTAAGTTCTGTATGATACCTGGGTCATATTATGTCTAGAGAGCGTATTCAAGGTTATCCAATGAATATTGAGGTGGTCCGAGGATGGACTAAACCTACTTCAGCTACCGAGATTCGTTGTTTTGTGGCCTAGCTGGTTATTACAGGCAATTTTTTTAAGTTTTCTCTTCTATAGCAGTTTCATTGAACAGGGTCACTTAGAAGAATGCTCCATTCTTTTTGTCAGATGAGTGTGAGGAGAGCTTCATAAAGCTCAAATATTTGTTGACTACAACTCCTATTTTGACATTGCTAGAGGATGGTGTTGATTTCACAGTCTATTGTGATGCATCTGGGGTTTGATTGGGTAGAGTCTTGATGCAAAAGCCAAACGTGATAACTTTTTCTTCTAGACTATTGAAGGCTCATGAGAGGAACCATTCCACCCTTGACATAGAATTGGCAGCAGTAGTGTTTGTGTTGAAGATGTGGAGACACTATCATCACCAACCTGCAAAAATATGCCTTAAAATAAAAGGAGAAAGTCGGGAAAGAGTGTCCCTTTAAAAGGGGTTACAAACCAGCTCCATATGTCACTTAATGTTAGAACAAAATCAAATTTCCCTAAGTTTTCTCCTTGCTCTATCTTGATCTTTCAAAGCAGCCACAACAACCCTTTAGGGTTCTTAAAGAGGACCTGATCCTTGAAGGCTAAAGTACATAGAAATACCTATGGTTTTAGTATAATTTTTTCATTAAAAATAAGAGAGAAAACATAGCCAATGATGGTACATCATAAGTATCCAAGAAAACAAAACCCCCCAGAGTCATATCTACACCAGAATCAGGCCACAGCGACATAAAATCAATATACTTTCTCATGGTCAACATATCTTAGTAGCAACAGGCTCTACACCCTTAGAAAAGTGTGAGCCAAGTTAGACCACATGCATTTCCTAGGGCACTAGCCTATATTCGACCCTTACTAGGACCCTTTAACTGTGTAAAGCAACTCATAGTGCAGTACCGGTGTAACATAAGCTAAGGCCCGAAAGGCTAGACAATCAGAAGGATGTCACCTACCCAGAATCATATCGCAACCCAGTTTTTATAAAGGATATCACCTATGGCAACCACATGTTGGCCCACTGATAATATGCACCTCTTTAAACAGGACACCAATCCCCAAGACTAACCCACATAGTTAGTGTGATAACCCTTGGAATCCCATAGGATATAGCCTACACTAGCTACCAAGGTCACACTCCTGTCTCTAACCTGCCAGTGGATCAGCAGCAACACCTCTCGTATCACAGAATGCAAGGTTCTGTTAGGAGTGCAATATCCGTCCCCAGAACATGGTGTGTTTCTCCATTCACTAACCAGTTGCATAAGTACATAATAGCTAACGACGGTATACAGGATCATATAAGTCATAGGGCCGAACAGAATCATGTTTTAAATAGACAATCTACCATAATCCAGGTAACCACACAAGGTAGCATTTGTAGTCACTTACCATTCTTAAAAGTGAGTGTTTTTAAGTAATATAAGGCCACACACACATACATGCAAGGGTAAAGCTCAGTGTAATACCTTCACTTGTTCTCTGCCCATCCAACCCCTTCTCGTAGCCAAACGGTGTAAGAATTCAGCTAGTATAGTAGTTACAGCTAACACAACCCTCAATACAACAATTGTAGTGCCATATCACCATATATGCAGATTCACAACTAGTTATATGTAATATAAATCGCACAGCTCAACCCATTCACAATACATTTCTATACATTCCAACTTAAATATGCAAATATTTCAGCTCAGTCTAAGGTTAGAGAAAGCCTAGCCTACCTGGCAACCGATGTCTCGTGCTCTAAGTCAATCCAGTCAGGATTATCCTCTTCTGATCACTTCCTGATGCTACTCAACTGTCAAAACATAAGTCATAAGATCATTATAGCTAATTTGATTGTAAAATCTCAAGTGACGAGTGAAATTACATCAATTATGACTAAAACAGGGAAAACTACAGCCCACATTAAATTACTAAACCAACCCCCATAAAATTATCCCCACATCACCCTAAGTCCATAACAACAAATTGAGCCCAAAACAGATCCTAGAAGACAGAGAAATGACTAAAAAATGAGGTTACATTTCTTATCGGAAAACATTTCTTACATAACTTCTCGATCAAATTCCACAAAAATACAACCAAATTAACATGATCTAAGAATACCACAATGTGCCTCTAAAAAATAGAACACTTTAGACATAAATTTCACTTAATTCCATCAAGAAATGATCGAGATATCGCAATGTCACTCGTTTCTGATATGTAATTAACAAAACAATGGTGATTTTACCTTGAAAAACGTACCAAAATTAGTAATTAACACTCAAATTGAATGAAAAATGAGCTCGAAATAGCGGTGAGAAGTTGGAGGAAATATATATAAACCATTTCCTAGAAATAAGCATACATATATATAAAGAGATACAACAGCCACATCACTGCCACATGGCGTAGTATGACTCCACCACATGGCAACACCACTTAGTTCCACATCACCCTCCTCTCTCCCTCCAAAATCAATTTTACGGAGCTAATCACGCAATCAAAATTCTCATCTAAGGCACGGTTCCTGAGGGCATTGACTGAGTCAACTATTAACTAGTTTTGATTGCTAAATTTGCAAGCCACGATATAATTGTACCGGACATGCTCCTATCCTTATTTGACCATTCGAGAGCTAATGGAATTGTCAGAATTCCACTCAGAGGCCATTTACTAGGACTTTACCCGAAAACTCATTTTACAGGTATAACTTCTCGATTAACTCAAAAATCCACATAACTCTAAAATAACCTAACCAATACCCATCCCAACAGACCCGACAAATCACCAATGGTACAAAGTCATTATACACAGGCACAAATCAATATAATAATTGCAAAACCATAGAAATGAATTGAAGGATCATTACAACATCCCTCACTAATAAGACTTTCATCCGCAGAAATACGAATACAGGTGTACTTGGAGACTCTAATCTGAACCACATAGGGATTTACCCTGAACTCACAGTAACCAATTAATACAATGATCATAAGCATGCTTAGTGTCTAACAATTGTTCTTGTAGTCTCAGCTAACTAGAAGTAAAACAACCTAACTATCTGTAACAAAGAATCAGTGCAACAATCTCTAAGGGGTTCTTATTGATCAATCACTCACCCCATCAGCTCAGTCAGCTAGCACGTAATAGGCAATCAACAGGCTAGGTATACCCGTCCTTAAAACATTATCAGATATCCATATATCACTTCTCAAGCATGGTCCTCAGTAGTTATGACCATTTAACTCCCTTTCTACCGTATTTACTACTAAACCCTTGGCAAGGACCGCAATAATAGCTGCCCGATGCTTATAAGTCACCAAATTCCTGCTACACAACAAGATAGTCAGCCCGAAGGTCACAATCAACCACTCACAAGGGCCACAAAAAAATTCAGTACAACATCCAAAATGTCGACCACCAAAATCTCACTCAACAATATCCGACCATCATCTAAATTAACGAAAACACACTCGAGTACAAATAGCTCATTCGGAATACACTGACACACCATTGATACACAAAAAATAGGATGTATCACAAAACAAGCTAGAGGTAGGGCTAACTCAGATACGGTCCAACTTGCTTTACAACCTAAAAAGCTAGTATATCGGGGAAAATCTTACCCTTTCCTTCTAAACTGTATGACTCCTCTCAGGTGTGACACCCTCAGAACCGCTCTATCACCAATCTCAACTATACAAACTAGCGTCTGTGGTCAACATATCCCCAGGTGCCAATTCAGAGCTATCTTCAGTCTATCCTAAGTACCTCGAACCCTGGCTAAGGCATCTTGTAACAAGTTTATACCGCATGGGCCTGGCTCTGTAAGCTCAAACCAACCAACTAGAATACAAGATCGATATTCACATATATAGGATCAAGTCAATTCTCCCCCAAGGCAATATTAAAAAGAGACCATTTGACAGTATCGCTCATTCTGCGTATCGCAATCCTGAGGAATCACCATGCCAAGTCCCCCACTAATAAAAGGGACCTTCCACTACCTCGATACCTGACCTAGGATAAAACTAAGAATTGCAACTAACACTGTAAAATCATTACCCAAATACTAGGCAATCCAACAAAATGATCAACATTCCCACTAAAAGCATAACCAGAAATCCAGACATCACCATCCCAGCCAACTAACAATCATAACAAGTCCCTGGGGGAGAGGGGCGGGTAGCTCAGCTGATAACACAACAATATCCAATACAACAATAGACAATCCAACTAAGCCTCCAAGCACAATATTCATCTCACAATCCAGTCACCAAAGGATCAGAAGAATCGTACATCAACAAAATCATCACAATAGAGTCCTAACCATGGAGACACCAGGTATAGCTAGGGGTATAATCTGCAATCGACCTCTCAAATATGATGCACACTAGTATCAGACTACCCACCTAGTAGCCATCTACATAACATATCATATACATAGCATATCATATCGTGCATCATCATAACATAACATATCATATCATAGTGGTGGAAACACCCATAATTGCTCAAGGAGCCATAATATAGACTTTATGTGATCATATTTAGTCATTTCCCCTAACATATCATAACATGAGGGCCAAGCCCTTATCAAGAGTTTCATCATAACAAATCTTTCATGCTCATGAATGCAATGCATGATGATCAAGAGTAACATGGGTATAAGATATAATTATTTAAATCATCAATACAAGAAATTCATATCCAAAGCATAGTGAAATCATCAATTTAAAATAAAATCATTAATATCCATGCTTGAATTGAAGAACTAAGGGGACATGCATTTTTGAAACATCATAAAATCAATGGGAATCATCAATAAAGGGCTCAACTTACTTTGAAATCAATAAATTTACACAGTCTACACTTCAATTAAAGCAAAACATTCATAAATTTAAAGACACAATTTCAATGAAAGTCAAAATTCATCTAAATTGAAAAGGAAATTTTGGGTCTTCATGGTTGAAATAATAATCATGAATCAATCCCATATACATTTAATTACTCAAGAAGAATAAGCAGAATATGAAGAAGAATCCAATTTCCCCAAGTTTCCAAGTTTGTCTTCAATGGAGGTTGAGAGAAAATTAAGAGAACAGTTTGGAGAGATTCAAGAGATTGGATGAATTAGGGAAATTAAGGTTCAATTTAGGGGTTTTAGGAGAGTTTAGAAAGGCTAAAATGATCCTAAGATCATTTTAAATTACAATTACACCATTAAAGAAATGGAAAAAATAACTGGAAACTAGAGCCGCAGAATATTTACACGGACCATGCAATGGTCCACAGTCCATGAACTTAATTGTGTGGCTTTACTTGGTCACAGCTTTGGCTTGCAAACCTTGGAAAATTTCTGGATCACTTCATGAACTAGCTCATAGGCTGTGGGATATCACACGGACCGTGAAATGGTCCATCGCACCTCACTTGGCTCGGAGTTCTTGCCCGGGGTCCAAAAATTCTCTGGACCACTCAACGGGTGCCCTTACTAACCGTGAGGCATCACATGGATCATGAAGTAGTTCGTGGAGCCTCACTTGGTTTAGGGCCCTGGTCCATCACCTATCCTACTTTCTAGATCAACCCACGGATGGGCTCATGGGTCGTGATCCCCCACACGGTCCGTGATCCCTTTCGTGTGGCCCTGCCTTAGCCAACTACGACCCTCCCTTTCCAAAATATTTTCGGGCACAGACAATCTTACCGTAATGGTCATAACTTCGACATACAAACTCTGATTCAAGTGAAACCAGTTGCGTTGCAAAGATAACTCGAAGAGCTTCATTTTGATAGGTCATAAGTCCACACAGTTCATCTCTTACCAAGAGATATAGCAATTCAAAGTTAGTACTCTCCACCAAATATCAAGCAAACTTAACCAACGTGATTCCTTTGGACATGGCCACATAAGTAAGACCTATGATGGTCACTAGCCAACCAGAACAGGTTTCAATAGACCTTAATCAATCACTACGAAGTTCAAAATTTTTTGGGTCATTACATGTACATCCAAAAACTCAAGGTCCAAGGTTTGACAGATGAGCTATTTTACAAAATGACCTTAACTTTTGTTGAGGAGTTTCAAAGTCAATAACTCAGAAAGGAGCTCGATTGATAAGATAAATAGCCGACTTTACTATTGTCCCCAATAAAAGTGAGGCTTGTTCATAACAAAAAGAGAGGCATGAGCTACTTCCAAAATTTGTCTATTCTTTGTTTCTACCAAACCATATTTTTGGTGTATATGTGCAAGAAGTATGATGTCGTATCCCCATGTGACTAAGATATTCTCTAAATAAACCATCAATAAACTCCTTACCATTGTCAGACTGCCAAATTCAAATTTTTCTTTGGTATTGAGTATGCACAACAACAACAACATACCTAGTAAAATCCCACAAGTGAGGTCTGGAGAGGGTAAAATATATGCAGACCTTACCACTATCTCATAGAGATAGATAGGTTAATTTTGAAAGACCCTTAGCTAAAAAATATCCGGCTCCAAAAGTAGAAGATACTAGATATGAAATAAATGACTAAAGCAGAAAGCAAGTGATAATATGGTATTGAGTATGCACCATATTGTAAAATTCCTTAAATTCTTTACATGCATCACTCTTCTTGTAAAGTAAAGGCACCCATGTCATTCTAGTACATTCATCGATAGAAGTTATAAAATATCAAGCTTTTGAAATAGAGTGGATCCTTGCAGGACCATAAATATCTGAATGTATAACAATAAAAGGTTTTGAACATTTATTCAAACTTGGAAAATAAGGAGTTCGATGGCTTTTTGATAATTCACAAATATTACATTGAAAATCTGAAACACCTAAGTCAAAAACCAAACTTGGTCTAAGTCTCTTAAGATAACCAAAAGAGATGTGTCCTAGTCTCCTATGTCATAGCCATATGTTTTCTGTAGACTTCTCAATTCCACTTGTATGACATGCCTACCCAAATTTATGCTCTACATTCTCAGTCAACTCCAGATAGTATAGCTTGTGTCATTTAACACCATAAACAAGAGTCTTATGGGTCAGAATGTCCTGAAAGATACAAAAATAATGGCCAAAAAGTTACAGTACAATTAAGACATGAAGTAATTTTGATTACAGACAACAAGTTATTTTGGAGTGATGGCATCACCAAAACAGTATCAAGTTTCAATGTACTAGACAATTCAACAGATCCCTCCCCTGTTATTTTGGAGTGATGGCCATCATAGAAAGTTTTTGTAGCAACTTCCCATATCTCCTTAGTTGTTGTCAGGTGAATAAATCTTTGCATCAGATGCAACCTCACTGAATCAATAAGCTAATTTTGAACATTGTGATTTTTGGTGATCCATGTGCCATACATTGGATCAGTTGGTGATGATTTGGTCAATTTACTTGTAAGATATCCAACTTTGTTTCTTTCTCCAATGCGTATCTCTATTAGTTGTGTCCATAAAGGATAATTCGTTTCGTTAAGAAGTACACCAGTTCAAAAAATAGAATTTTCTTGTTTGACTATGATTTGTGGTGCAAGATTATTCGATTGACTATGATTTAGGTTTGATTCATCCATTCTAAATAACTAAGAAAGAAAGGATTCAGGGAAAAGAAGCAAGAAAAAAATTATTCCTGCTTCATAAATGCTCTGATACCATGTTGAACGAAGTCGTAGACTTAAAGAATTTTGTTGTTATTTTCATTAATTTCATTGTACTAAAATGTATGTATTTAATACAAGAAAGAGAAAATATATTTTAGGCTTAATTCTACTTAAGGTAATCTACATATAAGAGGCAACAAATAAGTATTACTGTAATAATATTTTCAAAATTACAATCTCCCCTAATCATGGGATTTGAATCAATTCTCTTATCTCCAATATTTTGTGTTCTTGGTATACATTTTTCAATAATCTAAAAATGATATTTCAGACACTGTCAATTTTCAAATAAAATTTATGATAGAGATCAGAGAAATGCCAATGTTGTGCTTGTGATGATTGTTCAATAAAAGTCGTGTACTAATTGACAGATTGTATATTTAGGACATTAAAATTTCTCATCACTAGTTTAGAAGAATTAGTGATAATCAATTCTAATAGTTTGTTTTGTCATGTGGTGTTCAAAAAATTCAGATTTCTAAAGATTGGTGGTGCCTCGATCACTTCTTTGGTTTCCCTTTGTGCTAATATAAAGTAAAAGCTAGGTTTAATAATGGAAAAGATTGGCAGATGAGTATTACAGATCAAAACGCTTAAGTGAGAGTGGGGAATTAAGTCATCTTGTCATTGGTTTCGAGGTAGCGTCCAAATTAAAATAATTAATGCATAAAAGACTTTGCACTATGATGATAATATTATCTAAGTGTTGATAAAAGTAGCAAACAATAATTTATCGAATGACAAATTAATGTTACAAAGGATAAGTTTGCATACGAGTGAAAAATATTGATAGGAAGAAAAGTGTTGCATGACAGTAAAGTAAAATTTCAAAGGTAGTTGGATCTAAGTAATTTTTTATTTGATATGGTTGGATCTAGAAAAGTAGAGGAAAACCATATTTTATGCATTCTTCAACTCTACTAGTTATTTGTTTAAGAGTTTATTGCCCTTTGTGATTTTGTGAAATCTATTTTATAAATATTAGGGTAAATGATACAATTATGATGTTCTTCAAATGCTTACTAATTTTAGAAATAGTATGTTCTTATGTGATTGTTGTGATTCGTTATTTTTGCATAAAGATCACATGTGAAGTTTATTTCAAGTTGTGAGATGATATGAAATAATATCTTTATTTATAAGGATCATATCGATACTTGGGAGAAAAAGTCAATATTGGACCTAGTAAGATAACTAACTTATATTTGAAAAATATAAATTTGAGATTGGTAGTGTGCTTTAAACTTATAATTTGTTTAATATGTGATATTTGTTGATATGTTGATCATAAGAAATGACATAAAAATCATAATAAAAATGAGAAGGTTTAATTTTCACATTTAAAATGAGGGATCTATAAATTTTCATACTATGTTGGGTATCAATATTAAATAAAATAGTGGGGGTGTTGTAATGACCCTGAAGGTTTTTTTTTGTATTTTTTGATAAAATTATTGTTTTGCCCTTCTCGATAGTTGTCTCAAGTCATGTTTTTTTTGTTTTAAAAGCTAGTTTTTGTTCATCGAGTAAGAAGTTATGATTTTCCTAAAGAATTGAGTTTTGAAGGCTTAAGTTGCATAATTTTAAACTTTTGAGTCATTTAGAGATTTGGATCTCAAAATAAAATTTCATCGATTTGATCAATTTTGAAATTAAAAATTGGTCAAGAGAGTTGTCAAATTTAGATTTGGAGTTTTTAGGTCTAAAGTTGGAAATTAAGTTGAAATTTGATGTTGGTCAACATTTTGAATTTGGGTGCCCAAATTGGAGTTACGATGGTTCCACTGCTCTGGGAGGTTATTTTAGTGTTAGAATAAGCTTCGTCATAATTTTTTAATGTTTCGATAGTATTTTGGTATTTCAAGTTTCTTAAGTTAGTTTAGTTGTGACTTGTCAAATTTCAGGTCAAGGAGGTCTCGACTTCGAGTTTTGACGATTCTATTGAGTCCAAAATGTTGAATTTAGTGGGGTTGCATATATAATTTGTGTCTACGAGATTCCAAACAAAGTTTGGGGGTCCATTTTGTGATTTTGTGCTATGTGAAATTGTTGGTATCTGCTGCAATTGGATAGACCTCCCAATTGACACCAACGAGTAAAATCTCCTTGTGCTTCAGGACCCCATAGTAACAACAACAAATGTCTTCTCTACGTTAGCAACATAGTCCACCGTGTTCGTGGAGGCCTGATGTGATGACCTCTGTGTTCTCATGAGGTAGTCCACATTCATGGAAGGTTAGTCGGATGACCTCTACATTCGTGGAAAAGCCTTCTACATTTGTGGAGGGTTGACTATTTTGTTCTTTGCATTTATAGAGGTAATAACCGCATTCGCAAAGTTAATTTTTGGCCTAAATAGTAACTTTTTCTAAAATGTTAGGATTTGAATTTTTTTCACCATTTTCAAGATCAGCTAGTTGATTTGTGAAGGGAACTTTGCGATAAAACTATTAGGTATGCTATTTTTAACTTATATCTTCATTACCCATTGATCATTTCTTGATTTTAACATCAAATTTGGTGTTTTCAATTAGGAAAACTAGGAATTTTCCATGAACTCAATTTGTTTGATAAAATAGTGATTATGAGTTCATTTTAACTCCGTTTTTGAAATGATTTTCACCATTAGTTTCCTAAAATCTTAAGAAATATTTTTATATAAAAAATTTTAGACTTCAATCTCATTTTTTGATATTGAATTTTTGGATCATTTTATCCTTTTTCCCGAATTGTATGATTTTAGTGTCATTAGCTTTGAAATGTACTAGTGAATCTATTTTTTTTACTAGATTGTGGTGCTTTGAAGTATAATCGGAAGAGGAACTATTCAACTTTACGATGATTGTGTCTTTTTGGCTAAGACAAGTGTATTTCTAACCTATGGTTAAGTGTGCTAACCTTGTGTTTCCTATTGTGTGATTGAAATGTGTGATTGAAATGTATTATGTATTGGTTCAAATGGACTATTGAATGCGATCAACATTATCAGTGATGTGTTAATTTACGTATTAATATAGAAATTCATATATGAGAAAATTATGTACGGGTTGTGAGTTAATTATAAATGAATACTAATATGTTTTTTGAGCTATATTGTGTTGTATTATGTGTTTCATATCTCATTCACTCATTTTTTATGTATATGCATACTTGCATCGGATTGTGAAAATAAGATAAGGGAGAGATATTGATATTTGGGACCGAGTTTATTATTGGTCGTGGTATTTGAAAAAACATTGATGTTTGGGGACACAGTTTCTACCAATCATATGATATTATTGAGGTCTCTTCTGGCACGTGATATTGCCGAGGTCTTTTTTGGCGGTTGAAGTCTCTTTTGGTGTGTGATATTACTGAGGTCTTTTTCAACAGCCGAGGTCTTTTCATGTGGATACATGGTCTATTTTAGACCCCTTTGAATTCTGGCCTGAGGTGACCACCAAATTTGTCGTAAGATAAACATGCATCACCATTATTTGAAATTACATTGCATCATCCTTCACTTTACT
>JBCEWC010015866.1:0-13465 GCA_038996855.1 Solanum aculeatissimum
TAGTGTCATTAGTACTAATTTTAAAATTGTCACCTCTACTCAATAATTAAAACTTGTGTCACTTTTTTCTAATTTTGAAACTTTTTTGTCACTCTTAATTTACTCTCCTTAGAAACTAAGGATACAATTGGTCTCCTTTGAAGGCTAGAAGTATCTTCAGTCATTTCATTGAGGATGATCAAAGCAATGGAGTTTTCTGAGGTGAGCAGAGAATTCCGACTTTAGTACTAGCAAACAACGAGTGCTTATCTAGTCCCTTTCAAGAAATTTGGTTGGAAGTTAGTTGAGGTGAAATTCCAAACTTACTACGTTTTTGTTTCAACATTTGTATAATTCACACAATATTTGTATGTGTTTGTATAATTTACAGTTTTTGTATAGTATTTGTATATTTTGATGTACAATTCATGCACATCATTTGTATAATTTGCTATACAATTCATAGTGTTTGTATATTTCGCTATACAATTTGATTCGCACACAACTTTTGTATAATCGCGCATAATATTTGTATAATCGCGTACAATTTTTGTATAAAAATCGTGCAAATTATACAAAATTCAAACTGTAATTACAGCTAGATATTTTTTGTGAGCCGCAATTAATTCAAATTATAGTTATGTTAGCTAATTAACTGGTATATGTTTGTTTATCTGCATAATTTTTCCTTAAACCTATTGTTTGGGCTACTGTAGGCCCAAAAGATTTGGACTGCATTGAGTCTTCTTTATAATTTGGGCCTGGGCCTGGGCTCTATTGTTAGGTAGAAAGCCCACAAACTGACCCGTTTCTTCTTCTTCTTCCTCATTTTCCGATCCCAATAACCTAATTTGCATAAACACAGAAGGAAAAAAATCATTGAAAAATGTTGAGGCTCAAGAGATTTAGCTCGCTTGTAGCACCTGCAATTCGTAATTCAGGAAAAAATTTCCATGGAGAAGAGAAATTGGTTTCTCTAATAGCTTTACAGAATCCATGTCGATGGACTTCCAGTCGCTTCCTCGATATTTATCAGGTTGGTTCATTTGAACTTAGTTAGTTACAGCTTGTTTTGATGATTGTTACGTATTCGTTACATTAATGTAATGAGTCGAGAACTGTGAGGTTTCAGGTTCAATTGTCAAAAAGAGTAGGTGATGATTTCTTAGGTGCTCGGTGGAATTAGTTGAGGTGTGAGCAAGTTGACTCGGATAACACAGTTATAAAAGAAAACGTATTAGTATATCGTATTGTATTATAGACCCTTTCGGGTGGTCAGTGGTTTGGGCTTGAGACTTTCATGTCTGAGTTCGAAAGCATGGGATTTGCTTTCTGGGTTGGTTGAGGTCGTTGCACCGAGCTTGCCTAGTGCTGGTTATATCTCTTGTGTGATTTTGAGCTATTGCATGAGAGCGTAGCAGCTGCGGCTTCCCCTTGTCATCAAACAAAAGAACATTGTATTGTATTATATTATTTTGGTGAATGCAATGTTTGGATATATTGTGTTGTTTCTTGTCATTTCATCATGCTATGCACCTACAATATGAAGAATAAGCAGGATATAGTATTATAAAAAAAGGTACGCTAAAGAGTAAATACAACAACATAACATATCTAATGTAGTTGTTCCAGAAAGTGGGTTCTTAGAGGGTAGAGTGTACGCAAATTTTACCCCTAACTCAAAGCTAGAGAGGTTGTTTATGATGGACTCCCCTAAGATTATTAAATAATAAGGGGAAGATGAGAAAGGAAGAGCTAGTGATGCAATCACACTAAATCCGTTGTTATAGGAAATGATACTTTTCATTGTTACATTACACTGGGATTGATAGTACAATACAACAAAATATTAGTAATAATCAAAACAAACGTTATATTTAAAGTTACAATGTGATACGATACAATAGGTCACAATCATTTTTTAAAGTTGTTATCGTTTTGACATGGTAATCAAATGCCAGAAAAATATTTTTCTCGAGGCAAGATTGCCAATATTTGGGAAGTTGAAAACATAGTATTTGAAGTAGAAGTTGAAAGAGAGTATGTGGAATTTAAGGTTGAGTTTGGACATGAACTTTAATTGGAAAAACAGCCTGCAAAAGTTGAAGATTCTGAGTGGAAATCATTAATTCATTTGATGAAATACTACTCAAAACATCATTTCAACTATGGTAAAATTGTGTCCAAATTATGAAATGAAAAGTTTGACGCTGTTCAACTTTTTGGTAAATGTGAATTCATTTGTCTAATTAGTTGTGTATTCGTTCTCGTCTACTTGGGATTCAAAGGCTATATAATTTTCTTCCTCTTTGACTTTCCAGAATATTTTTAAAACTATATGAAAACTCATCCAATTTGCATTTCTTCCTATTGGAAGATTAATTTTTCTTCAGAGACTGCTTTATCTACAAGTGAAAAGAATACCTATTATTAGCAGTAGGAGTACAGCTGAAATTTTCCATGTATTGAGTATTTTCGTTTGATTTCAGTTAGGAAATAAGGAGGCGATTGAGAAAGAGCGTGCTCGGCTGTAAGTTTTCGTTTTGCTTTTTCAATTTAATATAGTTAAGCTTATTTCAATAGACTCTGAAGTTTACTTTATGTATATTATGTGATTTAGGGCAGTAAAGATGAGATGAACCGGGGTTACTTTGCTGATATAAATGAGCTTAAGCAACATGGTGGTAAGGTATAAAAAAATCACTACCTTAATTGTTGCCTTTTCAGTTTTGTTGACCTTTTACTGTGTCCATTATGGTAATGGCGGAACATAGATTGCCACTGCAAATAAGATTATAATTCCAGCAATGGCGGCCGTGAAGTTTCCTGCTTTGGAAGTGAATGACTCAGTTGGTTCAGGCCTTAATCTTCCGATCACACCCACTGGAAATGGTGTAGAGGAAAGTAAACCAGAAGCACCAAAGGCATCATTGTTGTGTCTTTCATTTCGTGCAAGCTCACAGGTTAGAATAACTCTAATTGATTGCTGGTTTTGACTGAAGTAAAAGGGATCCTTGTGTTTTCCATTAGCCTATCGTCGATCTTACTAATTATCTTTACTTTTTGAGCCTGCCTATTTATGAAAGTTTAGAGTACTCAGAAACCTTTTTATCTACTAAACCATAAACTTTCATGTTGTGTCCCAGAAGTTGTGGACATACAGCTCACACAGCCAATGTCAATCATCCTTTTTTTCCCCAAAAAATTCTTATTTGGAAGTTTAGTGGTTCTTACATATATTTTATTAATATGACCTATATGGTTGAAGCTGAAGCTTCACAAGAAATCTGTTATAAATTACTAACTCCCCCTATTACCAAAGGAAGAAGTCATTTGGTCTTGCTAATTAGTTTTGTAACAATATGGTGTCTTAACAGAGGCATCATCTTGGACAGCTTGCCATTCCAAAGTATTCTCAACATTCCTCAGAGCTTAGAATATCTACCAGTGATTTATCAATGATGAGGCATCATTGGTTGCCTACGGTCGTTGGTCCTTTGGTTGTGTTTTATTGTGAATATGATTTAGAGTTGTCAAAATTGATGCTATCAACACTAGTGCTGTTTCAGTAATTTTCAGGACCATACCTCCTTGAGTGGATATATTACAAAATAAGCACCTACTAGCAGGTTGAAAATTTCTCAGTCTTATCAAAGATGTGTTTTGATGGGATTTTTTTAACGATTCCATCAAAAGAAAAGAGCAGTGTGGGCTCATGCATGTCTTTTTGTAGGAACACATGAATAGATTTCATTTAGTTGCTACACATTTAACAAAATGGTTGAGAGTTGAAACTACAACCTCACGTATGCTTTACCTTAATGTTTAATATATGAAATTAAAGCTTAGAGTTCTGAGTCGAGAAATCCGTCTGTGGCCCAGTATATCTTCCTTTTTTCTAGTTATATTACTGAACTTTTGACCACTTTTGGCAGGCAATGATAGATTCTTGGAGTAAGCCATTTCTGGGTACATTCAAAGACTCCAAAGGGGTTCATCTCTATGAGGTATCACAGCATTACTTCTTAGATGAAAGAATGGCATTTCTACATGCATGTCTCTTACATATAGGACCTGCTTTAGGCCTTTATACAACCGTAGATAACCATATCCTGAAGTCTCAAGTCTCGGGTGGTTGTTGTACCTTCCTCTTATTTAAAATGTTTCTCATACCATACCCTTCCTCATTTAAGTTACTTTTTGATTGTTGGAGATTCAACGAGGATTTAATATTTCAAACAATTTTTTTTTCCTTATATGAGTTTGGGATGTTCTTGAAGTTAATAGTAATTGAGCTAAATGACTCTTAATTTTACTCTCAAAGCTATTGTTCTTTTGTGTAATAGTGTCATTCTCAAAATTACAATACTGTCGTGAAGTGTAGCGACATTGCGTGAAGAAATGTGTTTCTAACTGCTATGCATTCTTCTGGAAATTAGTTAGCTGTTGAAGTCACAACAACTGCGATCAGTTGCGTCATTTTGCTTTGTATCTTGATATTTTGTTGCCATTTTTTCTTCTTGCAACCGTTCTCTAAATAACTCTCTTTTGAGCCGAAGGTTTATCGAAAACAATCTTTATACCCCACAAAGGCAAGGTAAGATCTGCATACATCTTACCTTTCCTAGACTGCACTTGTGATTTCACTGGGTATATTGTTGTTGTTGAAGTTGCAGCAAATATTAACTGAAAAAAAATATTTGGAATCTAGAGAAGCAAGTTCCAGTAGATAGTATAAGACAGATAGATGTCCAATGCTGAAGGAAGAGGTTTCTGTGATTATGTCTCTCTTCTACAGCATGCTTTTAATTTCTCTATGAAAAAGTTGGGGATATTTCACTCTTCTTGAACAAAAAAAGAAGTGGTTAGGAGTAAACTCTATAAATGCCCTTTTTTATGGAATAGATGCATGTAAAATGCAAGTTGGACATCTTTCACTAGCATTAGTCAAATGCATTGATGCCTGTTGTTCTGGTTTTCTATAAGAATCTTTAAATTATTTGCAGATCTCCCTTATAGATTCATGGTTTTTGACACTCAGTCCTGTAAAGAAACTGCTACTTCGGATGATGAGGAAATCTAACCCTCATGAAAACAAGGATGTCTTGCATAGACGGATTGTTTATTCATTTGGAGACCATTACTATTTCCGGAAAGAGCTTAAAATATTGAACCTTCTGACTGGGTATGAAGTGTTAACATTACCTTTTGGTTTCCTTATTGACTAAGCGGAAGAATTGAGCTACAAGTTTTTTATGTTCTGTATCAAATTTACAGGTACATGTTCTTGGTTGACAAATTTGGTAGAATACGATGGCAAGGTACTGGATTGGCAACAGACGAAGAGTTGTCATCGCTTCTCTCCTGTACATCTTTTCTGCTGGATGAGGAATCGAAATAAACAACAATCAAACGACATTTGGATGGACCTCTTTGTTAAAGTGGCTTTTCAGGTTCCTTCAATCTTCATAAATGTTTCATGTTTGTGCTTCTTCCGTACCTTGTTCTGTTTCCGGAACTGCTTTAATTTTCCTAAAAATATATATACGTTTTTGGCGATTCTGGAAAAGTTCCTTGAACTGAGTTTGCTGTGAGCCATGAAACATAGATGTTGTATGCAATTTCTTCAGTGTAGCAAAGGGACTAGAAATAATGGATTCCATGAAAATCATATATAATTTTCTTGCATTTTCTGATAGAAGGATGTTAAATATTTCTCCTCCATTTGCAAAGTTCATTGACACTCTTGGTTGGTTTTATTGGATGATACTACTAGTGGTCTTTGATCATGACAAAACTGGGGAAGCATGAATAGGTGGTTACAGGTTCGAGCTATGAAATTAGTCAGTAATGAGACGCTTATAATTATGATCATGCCATATCAACTCTTTCAGTCGCTACTACATGTGCCGTGCCAATAATAATAGCGTATGATTAGGCTCTCGAATAAGAAAAATCAATTCTAGATAAGCTTTAGTTGATTCTCACTATAGCGAGGAACTCGTGTCACTAGGGGCGGAGCTACCTTGACATCCCTTATATAGGTAAGTCAAATTTTGATTTTGTACCTATATATATTAAAGTTGACACCTCTTGACACAAAGTATAGAATCAACTCAATGGTTCAGGGGTTGCAGAATCTCTCGACATCTGGAGTTTGAACCTAGCTGAGGTTTTTTGGCTTTCATCGTTTTTTATTTTTTATTTTTTTTATTTTAAGACAACTCAATCTTTTGCGTGTGTGCTTATTACTTTATATTTTAACATCTCTCAATATAAATCCTGGCTCTCCTACAGTGTGTCTCGGTAGGTTGTCTACATTACACTCCTTGAATTGCCGTCTTTTCCTGAACGCTGCCTAAACATGAAGTGCTTTGTGCACTAGGATATCTTTTTTATAGTAAAATCCAGACAATCAGTCATCATAAAATAATCTCATTTTTCTAAATTTTACATCCAAATATTAAAATCATGGAACATGAACCTAGCATCAATAACTCTAGAGAGGATGGTGTGTCATGTGTGCCCATCTTTACTCCTAGGGCGTGAAGATAAAGAGGTCGTTTCTGATAGTTTTCGATTCAAGTATCTACTAGGACTCAAATAATTTCTAGTCCTATAAGTTCCAAATAGATCAAACTTCAACCTCTTAATTTGTTGAGCTTAATTATGCTAAAAGAAAACAAATAAATTAACATTTTGAGAAAATAAATTAATATATATAAAAGTAAAAAGTTTACAAAAAAAAAGTAGCTAATGTTTTATTTACATAAAAAATAGTCCCAAATCAACGAAAATATACATGACTATACAATGTAGTTATAGAAAGTATACACTGCTATACAATGTATATTACTTATACATGAGTTATACATTAAAATATATATTATGATATACAAATATACATTGACTATACATGTCTATACAACGAAGGTTGACTGTTCAAAATTGTAACAAATAGCCAAAGATCATGATTACTTTTCGTAATTTAAAAAAAGTGGACTATTTTTTGTGTAAATAATTTTTCTTAATGGCTCGTGGGGTAATTATCCTAATCAATTAAGGATGATCATTGATGTAGTCTTGCATCTAACTTTCACCTAACAAAGATTTTAAACAATCAAAGTAATCTACCAACAATCTTGCTACACTCGAACCAACAAGCATATCATTTTATCTGTCACTTTAATCTTTTTCACATTTACTAAAAAAAAATATGTATAATTTATTAAGTTAAAAGATATAATTAGAAATAATAATCAATTTTAATTTAAAATTTCCTAAAAATAACAATTATTTTAAAATAATTTTTTTTGAGCTAAACTGATTGTTAATTAATTTAAATAAAGTATTACATAGCTAGCCCAGCAGACGTGCAAAGCACCAACTAGAGGCCTCTAACAACATCCACGATGTGTGAGTTCCAAAATAGTTTAAAATGAGTGACGGAATCAAAAAATTTTCTAACGAACATAAAAAAAATTCTGAAAAAAAGGAGCAAATTTTATAAATGTCAAACATATAAAGTTTAACTATGCTCCATCGATATAGTTTAGGTAGCTACATTTTTTAACTATAGTTATAACAATGTTTGTAATATTCGCGTAGCATTCATATATATTTATCTGCTTATGGTTTTTGAGACGAGGGTTCCCAGGAAACAACCTCTCTACCTCTGAGTTAGTGGTAAGGTCTGCATACATTCTACGTTCCCCAAACCCCACTTGTGGAATTCCACTGGGTATGTTGTTGTTGTTGTATTCGTATATATTTGTATAATTCGTTATACAATTTGCAGTTTTTGTATACCATTTGTATATTTCGCTATACAATTCGTACACAATGTTTGTATAATTTGCTATACAATTTGATTCATGCCACAACTTTTGTATAATTGTGCACAACGTTTGTATAAATCGCGCGAATTATACAAAGCTCAAATTGTAATTACAGCTAGATGTTTGTCGTGAGCTATAATTAATTCAAACTATAATTATATTAGCTAAATTAACTAATATATATTTTCTTATCCGTGTTATTTTTTTTAAAAAAAATTATATAAAGAAGCTGAAATAATTAAACCTATAAATTACAATATACATGCATAAAAAGTCTTAGAATAATTAAGGTCCGTTTGGTACGAGGGATTAGGGATAATTAATTTTAGGATAAATTTTTTTTATATTTGGTTGAGATAAAATCATAGAATAATTTATCTCAAAATTAGTTATTTTCAAATTGTAACGTTATTTTTATTCCATATTAAAAAATAATTAATTTCGAATTAATTTGTTTCTTTTAATATAATTTTTACCAGCTATGATAGGGTCATATAACGTGTTCTCCACGTTACTATCTCATATTTGTACTTGTAATAAAAGTTTATTTATAATATATGATTTTAATATCATTTCTTCTTGCATCGTTGGTATATAGACGCGAATTCAGAATTTAAATTGTATGAATTTTAACTTTTTAAGATTCTTAGCATCAAATTTATTATGTTTACAATTATGAATTTATATCAATTACATTATTTATTTCAAATTTAGTAATTTTTTATATATAAATTTATGATTCACGTTAAAAAATTATGAATTCAACTGAACCCGTATTTATAATGATACATCTGTCCCTGTATATTAGGTGAACTAATTTTTTTTCCAAACGTGACCAAGTCGTAAATATATGTTATTATCTCTATTTTAGTCCGTTGAAAAAGAATGATACGTTTTTTATATCGTAACAATTAAAGTTTTTTTTAAAAAAATTAATAAATTTTTTTTTATAATCACATATTTTTGTGACTATTTTAAATAGCAAGCTTTAAAGTTTTTACTGTTATCTAGAAAGGATAGAGTGTACGTAGATTTTACTGCTATCAAGATAAAAAAGTTTTTTCAAAAAATTGATCTCGCGTAAAACATATCAATGAACATATAGAAGAAAGAAAGAGAAAATAAAGAAATCATTACGTAATGTGTAGTAGAAACAAACCGTATAACAACAAATAATGTGATAACTGACGTATTGTCAAACAAGATATAAATTGAAAATTTTAATTTGTTCTGAATTTTTGTTTCAATTTTTTTTTAAAACAATTAAAAAAATAATTGTCAATTTCAATTGTGATTTTCATTGTCCAATTTATTTGTTGTAAAGTTTTTGGACTCTCTTCTTGAAATTCAATAGGAAGTTTCCTATATACAGACAATGACGGAGTCAGTATTTCAATTAAGGGATTCAAAATCTGAAAAGAAAACACATGAGCTAGTTGAAAGGGATTCGACATTCACTATATCTAGATAAAAAAAAATTAATTATGTAAAAATAATATAATCTTCTGCGTTCGAACCACGAACCCCCTAGCGAAAGAGTGATTCCGCCATTATATACAAAGGGCGGAGTCATTGTTATAACCATAGATTTAGTAAAACTCAATAATTTTACTTCAAAAATTGATGTTTTTGTTATGAAAATTGTTTAATATGTATACATAATTTTTTAAAAAAAATTCAATAAGTTAAATAAAATGCAATTCAAAATTTATACATTAAAAATTCTAACTTCGTCGCTACATATAAATAAAGTCTCTTTCTTTATTCAAAAAGAGTGTCATTGTTGAACAAACATGCACCATTCATGGTACTTATCATTTCTCTAACAACTTGGAAAAGTCAAGAAGAACAACACTATTTCCTTTTTCTAATATTATTTTCATCCGATATTCGATAATTATTTTGAGGCTCGATTAATTTAAATTTATATAAAAAGATTTCACTCTAAGATTAAAAAAAAAGAATGATTCCTATAAAAAAATGATTTCATATTCAGAATTTAAATTCGAGATTTCTAATTAAAAATTTTAAAAAATATTTTTTTATTTATATATAGAAAATTTTTATAGTATAGTTTCAATCACTATATTATTTGTTAGGTAGTAGAGTTCTTTCTCAATTATTCTTATGTCCCTAGCTATGTCATTTCTTATTGTAAATATCTTCAATTATCCCTAGATTTATACATAAAAAAAAAATTGAAAGATAAATCGCGCATTATCGAAAGTGATTTCACTTTAAGATAATTTCTGCTGAAAATTTTAAATTTTTTAAAATACAGATGCTCTAAAGCGATTTTGTATTCAAATTTTGAACTCAAGATCACTCGATAATATTATAATCTTTGATGATGTCTTAAGCAAGGGTGGAACCAAAAGTCAAAGGTACGAGTTCGTTTGAATTCAGTAATTTAAGTCCAAATACTATATTTATCTAAATAAACTTATTTAAATTATATAAAATTATTAATTTAGAACTCAGTAACTGACTAAAATATTTAGCTCGTAAATTTCAAATCCTTAAATACCACTTATTATTATGTGGATATATGATGACCTAAGTGTATTATGTCATCACATATGTGACTTGACATTACATTTTCCCAATTAATTTTGTTTTTAAAGTAAGAAACAAAAGGGGGGAAAACCTATCTTCTAAGTATTGAAAATGCAATAATTATTTTAAGTTATTTAAGAGATAATTATAAATAATTTGATTTAATAGTTAGTATTATTGATTTGTAACTTAAAATAATGATGATAGATAATTTATAATAACATGTTAAATTATGATAATTTATTATATTATTATCTATATAATTTTAAATTCTAGAAGGCAACTTTTTCTACTTTCTTTCTCTTTTTATTTATTTTATTTTACTTATTAATATTTTATTGTTATTTGGTTTTGGAAATTACAAGTCCATTAAAAGGACAAATAAGTACATTATAATAGCAAGTTCATTATTAGTACAAATAAGTACATTATAGCAAATCTTGTAAAGCTACTAATTAAGGGCATAGTAGTAAAAGTAGTCTATGAAAACATAACTCCTACAATCCACTTAAGTTTGAGGTAATTATTGACTCGTCCCCTTTATTGGCTGATCAATCCATTTTAACACATTAAAGTTTGAATTGCGGAAGCTAATGTGAAAAAGGCTGAAGGAAGGAGACAAAAAATTAAAGCAAATCCAGCTCTCCGACGAGCTAGAACTGAGGAACCCCAGATGCTGTCGGAGTAAAGGATCTTAGTAGCGTTCACTGTGCGTTAGCCCGATATTTTGCCTTAGGTTATATGTCTCGCTACTAGATTAGGTTAGGAATGCTCGAGTAGAAAGTATTAATTTCTTTGTCGAGGCAAGAATTTAGCTAAATTCAACTCAATCTGCTCATTTGCTACGTAGAATAGTTTTTAAAGAATCTTGATACCAAAATTTGGCAAAGCTATCAAAGGGCACAATAGTCATAGAATTTAAATCTCACTATTTCTTTGAGGATATAATCCCACAATTACAAAAATAGTGTAAAATAATGTAGATAAAGTATATAAAGATTTGTGGCTATTAATTATTTTGTTTTTCCTTTGAGAAAAAGCCAAATAAAGTGGCTTGAAAAAAGTTAAAACTTGAAAATAATTGAGCACTTAGTTTATTTTAAAAAGCTAAGTAGTCAAATAGCAAGAACAAACTTTGAACTTTGGATTGAAAGCACTTTAAAGTAGAATATGTTAAAGAATTTTTTTAAATTTTTTTAAATTTTTTTGTGTTACTAATATGGAATTCTATTTAATTATTATAGTAAACTTTTGAGCTTTGAATTGACCATTTATATCAAAGTTTAATTTGCTTAACATGGAGGGTTGTCCCTACAATGGAACTAAATAAAGGTAGTCCATATATACTAGTAGCAACAAGATCTTTCATAATTAATTAAAATAATTTCGTTAATTTATATCTAATATTTTTCTACTTTTGGGGCTGAGATATTTGAGTTGAGGATCTTCCGGAAACAGTTTCTCTATCTCTATGAGGTAGTGATAAGGTCTGAGTACATTTTACCCTCCCCAAACCCCACTTGTGAGATTTCACTGGACATATTGTTGTTGTTGATAATTAATTAAAATTATTGAAAATTATTTAATTATAGTATATATTGTTTGTTTTTCGAATCAAGAAAATAGTATTTTAGACTTTTACATATCTGAATTCGATAGAAACTTTAATTATATTCATAAAATTAGAGATACAGGAATAAATGTTCTCATGAAAAATATATGAATTTGAAAAAACTCATGATATACATAGATTCTTATAGAAGTTGAAAGTATCTTAAAAAGAAATTAATGTAGAATATTAATTTGTTGAGATATTGATAAGATTCTAAAAATGAATAAAAGTATCATAATTCTAATTTATAAAAACAAAAAAAGATATTCAAAATTATGCAACTATCATTATTAAACTCAAGAATCATATAATAATATTCCAAAAAAGAGTGAATAAACTTAGGAATACATTTAAAAAAATTGACCAAGAGCCAATTTGAATTTATGCCTAGTAATCTACAATGGAGGGTATATTCTTGATAAAAAAAATGATTAAAATTTATTGCATTAAAAAATAAAAAAAGAAAGAAAGATCTAAGCATTTTGTTTGTCTTTTTTCACAAAATATTGTGAAAGATAATTATAGATTTTATGGTTGTCAAGTTCAATGTTTCCACAATATTTGAGTTGTTTCATAAATAAATAATTAATATAATTATATCCCCTAATAAGGAACAACTCATGCAATATGATAATTTAGTGGAACAATGATATTATATTTCTCTTTGGATTAAAAAAAAAAGGTATTAACTTTAATTATTATATTATTGTAACATTTTTTATTTAATGAATTCCTAATTAAAATGCATTAATTTTCAACAATTTCCTAAAAACATCTCCTGTAACATCCCATCTCTATATACGTTATTCAATTTACCTATTAAATGAATTTGTCCTTTTTTTCTTTTGAAATAATTCAATGCACAAAATATTTTATGTTAGTAGAATTCGAAAAAAAGATCATATGTCAGAAATTTTGATATAAATCGTATTTTAATTATTTTCACAATTTAAATCCATAATTATAGAATATATTAGAATAATTTGTTAGTTAACATTTTCTCAATGAGCATACAAAGGATAATAATGAATTTTTGAATATAGCCACTCAAAAATATCTTAATTATGGTACATGGTTATATTTTGGGTAATTATATTTCGTAGCTATAGTTATAACAGTGTTTGCATAATTCGCATAACATTTGTATATGTTTGTATAATTTGTTGTACAGTTCATAGTTTTTGTATAACATTTATATATTTTGGTGTCTAATTCGTGCACAACGTTTGTATAATTTACATTGTTTGTATATTTCGCTAAACAATTTGATTTGCGCACAATTTTTATATAATCACACACGGTGTTTATATAGATCGCGTAAATTATACAAAATTCAAATTGTAATTACAGATAGATGTTTATAGCAAACTATAATTAATTCAAATTATTAGTTAATTAACTAGTACTCCCTCCGTCCAACTTTACTTGGCCCCTGTTGACTTGGCACAGGGATTAAGAAGTAGTAAATGATAGGGATAAT
>JBCEWC010015867.1:0-13465 GCA_038996855.1 Solanum aculeatissimum
ATTTATATAACTTTTCTACCTTAAATTAATATCATAAGCTCATAATTATATATTTAATATTATTACTTCTATTTTTAGTTTTTTATTTCATTGCAATTTTTTATTTTGACCTACTTCATCTTAAAGAATAAATTGTCTCTTACAATAAAAACATATATAGAAACTATATCAAGAAAATATTTAAGTTAAAAAAATTGTACAAAAAAATTATAACTAAATGATTTTATAATATTTCAAAATTTTATATAATTGATTATAATAAGAATGATGGATAGAGTTATTAGACAATAATACATTAATATTTTTTTTTATTAAAGTTTTTTTTTATTAAATAAGCAACATTATAAAAAGATGGAGGATTCTTATCAGAATGTTGAAATGATTAACAATACGTCACTTGTTATACTTATAATATTATTTGGTCTGATCTCTTTGTACTCATATTAATTAAAAAATATATTTACACTAACTAATATGTTTTAACGGTGGGATGTTATGCTTTTTAAAGATCCAATTTATCCCCTCGTTAATATTGGATTAAAATTTATCTTTAATGATCGAAAAAAATTTGGTCACTATAAGTGTATTTATAACGATCGAAAAATAATTTGGTCACTATAAGTATATTTATAACGACCGAAAAAAAATTGGTCACTATAAGTATATTTATAACGACCGAAAAAAAATTTGGTCACTATAATTTTATTTATAACGACCGAAAATTTTTTTGGTCACTACAAGTGTATTTATAACGACCGAAAAAAAATTTGGTCACTATAAGTGTATTTATAACGACCAGATTCATTTCCCTTCATTAAGAAATGATCGTTAAAAGTTTTTTTTCTTGTAGTGATTAGAGTTGGTTCTAGTTCGAATGTTGGACTTGAATTCCGAATTAATTATTGAGGTTGATTTTCATGGTAGAAACTATTTCGTTAAAAAATATTTCTATTCTTTAGCTAAAAATAAAGGATATTTTTATTCACCAACCAAACAATAGAAAATATTTTTCGAAAAATAAGTTTCACTCACCAATCAAATATGAGCAAGTAAGTTAGAAACCACCTTGTTTTCTAAAAAAATATTTTCCACAAAATAAATTCATGAAAAACCTTTTCCTTCGTACCAAACACAGCTAATCTCATGAGAGATGTGATTTACATAATGTAGTTATAATTATTGCTAATTAATTCATTTTTCTTTGAAAATCATTGTACTATCACTGTCTCCGTAGCAATTTTTTTTTAGTCCGTCTTCAAAAAAATATTTTAACTTTAAAGTTAATGAAATGATTTACAACGACACAAATATTTAAAGATTGTTTTAGTTCACAAATTTCAAAAAAAATAAAATCTTAAACACCGTATCAGGTCAAACAATAACTCATAAAATGAGACAGCATGAATAATAATTATGTTTGCTACGCACTTTGACATTACCCTTATGCATGCCTTTAGGGATTATTTGGTGAGAAGGATAACATCACATAGTCGTGAGATTAAATTATAGCGTCATTTAATTTGTTATTTGATTGTCAATTTTAGGATGACTTATTCTGGGCTTAATAATTGGTACTAGGATAAGTTATCCCTCTTCTGGGGCGGTATAATAATCCTGGGATAATTTATTCCGAAATAAAGTAGGTAAATGATAAAGATATCCCTTAAACCCTTTTCATACATCATTTTTCACATTTATAAGGAGTATTTTTGTAAACAAATAATTCATTCATATAATGCGTATTATTTTGAATGCAACAAACCAAATAAATCTTTAGCGTTACCTCTAAAATTCTTTATTAAAAATATTTTATTATAGGATTTGAAGAGAATAAAATTATCATAAGAAACAAATACGCAGTAATTGAAGAATGATGCAATATTTGTTCATTCGATAATTTTATTAAATATGAATAAAATAAATATACCAACATATAAATATGAACCGATTGACTTTAAGTGGTAAAACTTATCTTGTGTTGTGATGATTGTGAACACTATTTTTCGCCCATGTTCGAAACTTGCTCTCCCTTCTTCAGATTTTATGCCCTTTTTAAAAAATTTATTATCATAAATACGAAAGAACACTAAGAACATAGAAAATAAAATTCAAATACAGATTATTCAATTGGAAAAGAAAAATTAATCGGTGCTTTCAACCAGTGCACTTATTTATTTTTGTGTCTTAGATATATAATCTCATAATTTTCACCACCACGAAGAGTTTTTCTTTTTTTTGAGATATTCATATTATATACACTAATATGCATCATTACATGATTGTGGCAGGATATTGCTATTGATAGTGTTACCAGAAGGGGGAGGGGATAATACAAAATAAGGAAATATATTGTTTGCAGATACATTTGACTTTTTTAACCGAACAAAAAGAGTTCCCACTTTATCTGCTTCAAGCTTCTTTTCAAAAAACAAGGGGGGAAGTACCCACTGCATCAAAGAGTGTACTTTTTTTTAGCCTTGCCCCTTCTTTGGACAAAAGATATGCCACCTAATTGGTTTGTCCATAGTTATGTCTCATCGAAGGGTTCCCCAGCAGAAGGTCCCTGCAATAAAAAGAATTGAAGAGTGAGTTGGGTGATTGTTTGTTAACATGAGGAGTATGTCCTGGCAGTCAAACACTTATTTCTAGTGGGATGAGTTGATGTTCGAGTGCTATGGATAGACCTTTGCGTAGGGAGTATACCCAATTATCTACTTGAAAAGAGTTCCCCATGAACCCAATTATCCAATTGCCCTTATTGTCTCTAGTGACTCCTCCTATCCCACTTATTTTAGTTTCGCCTAATGAGGAGCCAGCCGTGTTCAGTTTATATCCCATTGTTGGGGCTTCCCATTAACAAAACTTGCTATAGACTTTGTTTTCTTATTCTTTATTGTTAGGTATTTGAATTCTATGGCGTGGGAGTATGGTACTTGGTGGCTGATGGGGGATTGCCTATTTTTATGGAAGTTGTTATTTCTTATTATCAAAATATTCCACAAGTGGAAGGAAAAGGCTTCTTTCCAGCTCAAGTTTTGCTGCTCAACTTTGATATTATATGATAGTTGTAGCCAATGTGAATATTGTTGTAGGCTGATTGTATTTACTTCTTGGATGATGTCTAGGTGTTGTCATACCTTTTGAGCCATTTTGCATTCTAGGAATATGTGCTTTGTTGTTTCCATTTTGTTACATATATGGAAGAGGCTTCTGACGTCAATTCCAATTGTATTTAGGTGTGATCGTGTGGGCAACCTATCATGTTGACATAGCCATGCACTTTTTGTTGTTAGGATGCCTTTAAGGTTATATAGCCAGGTTAACTTATTGTTCCATTTTGGAGAGAGGATATACAAGCTTTCAATGTGGTTTTATAGTAGAATATATGACATCCAACTACCACTGTTTTGAGTTAGATATGATGTTACTGACTTTCATATCTTCGTCCAACTTGGATAGGGGGCCATGTATCATTTCCTTCATTGTTTTGTTATTTGGCATCAAACAATCATGATATAGAGAGATTTCACTATCTTTGCCCAGCGTCTATTTAAGGGCTTTTTGACATATCGCTCATCTCATTGAGAGGTTTTTCCATGATTGGATTATGAAAGTAGTATAGAGGTGATGCTCTTCTTCTTGTTATATTTTTTTTTGTTAAGACTTGTACCATGAGGAGTTTGAGTTGGTGGCTGCCCTCCAAACTAGTTTTGTGAGGAGCGTTTTATTCTTTGTTTTTGGCCTTTGGATCCCTAGTCCTCCTTCTCTTTTTCTTTCCATTAGGGTTACCCATTTGAGAAGATGAATTTTACGCTTTGAGTCTGTGGTTCCCCAAATAAAATTTCTTTGTATTTGATCTATTTTTTTATTTGTTGGGGGTAGTTTTATATATTACATGGTGTGATTTGAAATATTGTTCAAGCTTGATTTTGCCAAAGTAACCCTTCTCGCAATGTTCAAGAATTTTGTTTTTCAGCCTGCCAATTTTTGTTAAAGGTTATCAATTATGTATTAAAAGTCTTTTAGTGTTGGACTTTTTTGGAAGATTGAGAATCCTAGGTATTTTTCAACAAAGGTACCCCTATTTATGTGGAGGACGTTATGTATTGTATTTTTTATTTCTATCTCGCAATTTTTTGAGTAGACGGTCTTGGATTTTGCATAGTTTATGCTTTGTCCCGAGGTTGTACAGAAATCTATTAGCGTTTGTTTGACAGAGTTGCTACTGTTTACCTCAACCTTACCCATTAGAATTAGATCATCTACAAAGAATAGATGTGATAACTTGGAGATAGTTGTATGGGGGATTAATATTTTTGGTTCACTTCCTGTTCTATTTTTTGACAGCATCTCCATGCATAATGTGAAGATTTATGGTGACAGGGGGTCTCCTTGTCTTATTCCTCTCGATGGTTCAAAAACTCTAGTTCGGTCTCTATTTAGCATAGTGACAATATCTACAAAGATTGCTATGCTACTTGTGGTAGTATAGGACATTATGAGATTGATAGCGTTCCTGGGAAAACCAAAATATTCCAAGGTGCTATGTATAAAGGACCACTCAATTTTGTCGAAGGTTTTTTCCAAGTCAATCTTAAGGAGCATTCCTGATTTCTTTCCTTTCATTTTTTGGAAATGGAATATTGTTTCTTGTACTATTATGTCATTTTTCGTTGCTTGCTTGTTTTTTAAGAAGCTTGTTTGGTTTGGTCCAATTAATTGCTCTATCAGTGGTCTAAGCCTGTTGGTGATAAGTTTTGTGATAATTTTGTAAGTTGTGTTACAAAAGCTAATGGATCTATAATCCTTCAGATTATCTGCTCCTTTCTTTTTGGGTATGAGCCATATGTGAGTTTTGTTGATTTCCTTAGGTATACGTTCTCTCGTAAAGGCCTTTGTGCATAATGATATTACAAATAACTCTATTGTGTTCCAATAATTTTTATAGAAAAAAAGGTGTAGTCCGTCTGGTCCTGAGGCTTTAAATGGTTTGAAAGAGTAGATTGTTGATCAGATTTCCTCTTCTGATGGAATATTTCCAAGTCCGCTCAGAAGCATGGCTTCCATTAATCACAGCTGAGAGGTCGTGAGAGGTGTGGAATAGATTTTTGAAGTAAGAGAGGGCCAGGTTTGATATGCCCATTTGGTCATATAATACCCATTCACCCTCGTTCATTTGAAGAATGATTAGTTTGTTTCTTCTATGCCTATTTAGGGTTGTAGTGTGGAAGAATCTAGTATTTGAGTGTCCTTCATTTAACCAATTCACCTTAGATTTTAATTTCCGAAACTCCTCTTCTAGTCGTAGGACATGCATGGTTATATTCATTTGATAGGTGTACTTCTAGTTGTTGTAAGAACGAGTTGGTCGTGTAGTGATGAGAGTTTTGTAGCCCCTCTAGATGCCTTAGTAGGTTTCTTTTCCTTCAGAATGTGTTGCCAAAAATCTTGAGGTTCCATTCTATGATGTTGTTTGTGAAAATTGGGATTGCTTCTAAAATGTCTTTATTATCTCTCCAACTATCTTGGATTATATTTTCGAGACTTAGGTATATTGTCCATATACTTTCAAATCAAAGGATTTTTTGTCCGTTGACTTCTGATTTTTTTAGTAAGGACAAGAGTATTAAACAGTGATTCGAGTGCGTACGTGGAAGGTGTTGGACGTGTGCATCTGGTAAAAATTGGATCCATTCTTTGTTGGCAAAAAAATGATCCAACCTTTCATAAATGAGTTTTGATTTATTTTTAAAATGCTTGTTTAACCACGTGCATTTGAATCCTTTAAAATCCATGTCTATCCACTAACAGTAGTTTATTACTTTCCAAAAGTCTTTGGTGCGAGATTTGTATATTGGTCTTTCTCCACTTTTTTGGCTACTATTCATTACATCATTAAAATCCTCACCTATATGCCATTTACCATTGTAGCTATCCTTAATATGTTTTAAGTTTTTCTATAGTTCCTTGCGTTTATTTCTGTACACACTGGCAGTTATACCGCTAAACATCCAAGATTTATTTGATATAATACATACCTTGATCATCGCATGTATTTCCTGACTTGAAGTTGTGATCTTGTCCACCTCTAACTGAGAGTCATTCCATAGAAGGACTATACCTCAAAGCTACCCATAGCTGGGACTTGCACCATATTACTAAAATTGAAATCATCTAAAAGTACTCGATGATCCTGCATTTTAATTTCTATGAGTGCCACCAGGGGCGGCCTGTGCCAGTCTAATAAGGATCTAAAGTTGCGACTAAGTCTGCTCTATTTCCTCTATAGTTCCATATTATGAAATTCATTGAGCTATTCAGGTGTTGTTATGGAACTGTTGTTCTCAAATCCTCCTCTGTCTGATTCCCTCCACTATGACTATAAAGTTCCCTATTTCCTCATTGGTCGGAGCTCTTATGTCTATTCAACTTTTTCATAGGTTTGTTGGACATATTAGAATGTATTTTTTTCCCGTATCTCTCTTTAAATTTTTTTTGGGAGAGGAGAGGGGATTAAGTGGGTCAGCATAAGGATAGGGTAAAAAAAAAATATTCAAAATGTGAAATATTTTTTAAAAATAAACTTTAAATTTAATTTTATTTTTTAAAAATAATTTTTTTGGGGGAGGGAGGGGGCCCATGATGATAGGAATGAGATAAAAAAATATTTTAATTTGAGATTAGAGGAGAGTTTTGAAAAATATTTTTCATAATTTTTAGAAGGAAGTCATTTTTTTAAAATTTGAAGCAAGTGAATTAATTTAAAAAATTTTTAAAAAATATTTAAACCAGCTAAATATAAAAAAATTAAAAAATATTTTACTCCACACCAAGCACACCCATAGTTATAAATAATGGTGGAATAATTCTTTTGTTTAGTTTTAATAATTACGTTAGCTACTCACTTTGACAATACCTTATGTATGCCTTTGGCGTTACATCCAAGGCCTTCTTCTTAAAAAATAATTATTTTCCTTTTTATTTATTTACATTCTTACTGATCAAATAATATACGGTAAAAAATTTAGCCACGAATATTTTTATTTAGAAAAGTCATACAATTTTCACCACATGATACACACATGAAAAAGAAAATCTTTTAGTATTTCTTCACCTTTTTTGGTGAGGAAAGGCTTAGGTAGTCATATAACCTTATTAATTAATAATTATCAAATATTTTATTAATGGGCATATTAAAATTTAAAAAATCAATTTGCGAATTGGTGAATAACTATTACTCCCTTCATTCACTTTTACTATCACTATTTCATTTATCGAAAAGCGAATAAAGGGAGTATAATATAGCTGTAATCTCATAATTTGCATTCTCACAAAGATTCTTATTGCTAATTTCAAAAGAGATGAAATTTACGTAATATAATTTCAGATAATATTAACATAATTATTTTATTTTAAAAATATTTTAAAAATCATCGTAATAATTAGCTATCTGTTTTGGAAATACCCAAAACTCATATCTTTATTGGTTTGCCTTTGAAGTTTTCTCGCCTCTCTTTCTCTCTCTATCTCTCTTAGAGAAAGATCATAATGATTTATTTTTAATTTGTTTATATTTTCTCTTAATTATTGAGCTTAAAAAGTACATACTTTTTTTTTTAAAAAAATCTTGAAGAATTATACAAGCTTTTTAATGAAAAATCATACAAAATATTGTATGCCAATTTTTGTTCTTGAAATAAATGCGAACATAAATTCAGCAGTCTAAGGTTAGAAGTGATGAGTATAGTCTTTAAATTCAGGGAAGTATGTAGTCCAATTAAAGCACGACTAAGACTTTTTTATTTTAATCTGTTGGTTCTATTTTAATTTATTATAGAATTTAAAATAATATATATATTTATTATTTAATATGATGACCAAAGTTTAAAATTAAAAAGTGACTAAAAAGAAAATAAAATATGTTTTTTGAATGGATAAAAAGGAAATATATAAAAAAATTACTGTTTTTCCTTGACCGAATAGATTATTTTATTTATTAAAATTGATAAATAAAGCGCGAAAGTAGTAAAACCAATTCCGCAACTCGCACGTGCAACCCGCTTCTGATACAATTTGAAGCAAGGTCAAATAAGGAATATAAGTAAAAGGTAAGGGCAAAAGAGTGAATTGGTTATATCAATAGGTTGCTCCAGATCAGGCCCATGGCTTCCACACCTATAAATGCCCAAAGTCCTCAATTCAGCTACCCATTCAAAAACCCATAACAAAAAACTCTTAAGGCACACTTATAAAACGGAGCACCAAAAAAGATAAAAATTAAAGACGGGTATATATATTAATCTACACGAAGAAGACGAAAACTAAACCCCCCAAACCAAAAAAGCATAAACTACCTAATCAAACCCTAGGCTAAATTATTTCGTTAGACCTGTGATATAATTTATAAACATTTCTTTCGTATATATATGTGTGTCTATGTGTAAAGGAACATAAAATGGAAAAGGACTCAGCAGCAGCTACAACCAAGACGAAGACGACATGGAGTACATGGGAAGAACTTTTGTTAGCGTTTGCTGTGAAAAGGCATGGTCTCAAGGACTGGGAATCTGTAGCCATGGAACTACAAACACGTAGCTCTTTACCCGCTCTATGGACCGCTCAAATTTGTAAGGATAAATACAGGGACCTTCGCCGCCGCTTCATGAATAGCTATAACGACAGTTATAATGAAAAAATCATAGAACAGGATGTAGATGATAATGGAGATGTAATGATTCCTTGGATTGAGGAGTTGAGACAACTCCGTGTTGCTGAGCTTAAACAAGAGGTCCAACGATACGATCTTTCGATCCAGTAAAGTCTCTCTGTTTCCTTTCTTTTTTTTTTGAATTTTAATTTTTTTTCGGGTGTATGTGAATGTTTTTTATTATACGTGGAAAGGAAATTCAGTATTTGGATCTGAGGATTTTGATCTGTGATGTGATATGAACAGGTCATTAGAGATGAAAGTGAAAGAGATGGAGGAAGAGAGAGAAGAGAGTTTGAAGGAGCAGAGTTTAGACGATGGCCAGAAACCAGATCTGGAGGATGCGAAGGAAGAAAGATCGCAAAACGACAAAAGTGGCGGTGCCGATGCTAAACCGGAGGATTCCAACGGGAAGGCCGTGTCGAGCGAGGAGTCAGACCGCGAAAACCGGTCGTTTAACGAGTCTAATTCGACGGAGAACAGAGAAACCGGTGTTAAAAACGAACCGGAGCCGGTCGAGATCGGTGCAGATAAACCGGTTCAGGAAGTTAAACCGGCTAGTGAAGAGGACTCGTATAATGATAGCAGTTCAGATAGACAGGAGGAAAAGAAAGTCCGTCGCGACTCGGGCGATTTACGCAATACAGTGAGTGGGTCTAAGGAAGAGACTAGGGAAAACAGTGACGTGCAGAGCACGGCGACTTTAACGAAGAGAAAACGGCAGCGCGGTGGAGATGGTGGTAGAAGCGGCGGAGATGCGACGGAAATGGGTTCTCCAGCCGTTAGGCTTAAAGGGGAGGGTGCGGCGAAATCAGAGCCATTAACTGAGTTTTTAGATATTATCAGGTCGCATAAGCGCGGCTCTGTATTCAAGCGCCGGCTAGACAGCCAGGTAATACTTCTCTACATCGCATTTTCAAATTGGTTGGCCTACGACTGTTTGCTGATCAATTTTTGGTCGTTTGGACCACTTGAAAAATTAAAGATAATCAATTAACAAAGTGGTTAATTTATTTACCAACAAATATCAACGGGTGAGATTCGTTTTTTTAAAAAAATTACATGCAAAAATTGATGAAAAGTAAATTGAAAAAAAAGGTATAGATAGTATTCCTGGTAAAAGAGAAAAGTGGATAAAACAAAACGGCTGAGTGGCTTCAATATATGACGTGTACGTGGTCTTTTGTTGCCTTAATTTCCTATTTTCATAAAATTATTATTATTACCACTTCCATGTTTAGATCGAGAAAAATGAATAATTGGACTCATTTCTCATATGTTGTCTACATGTGACATACGAGAAAATTGTTGATTATTCCTACTCATAAAAGAATAGTCATTTCTGTAATTGATCTAACTGCTCCCATGCAAAAGAGGTAATATTTTTTGCAGCCTAACAAAAATAAGCCTCATTCATTCATCATTTGCAATAAAGTTTCTCGATTTAATATCTATCAGTTCACTTTATCTCAATTTATACGATACTAGTTAAATCCACCCTGATAAAATACTATGTTAGAATATTTATAATTATAAATTTTTTTAGATTTATAATCATAATTTCATTATGAGTAAATTAAGAAGTAAAAAAATAATTTAAGGTAAGGTAATAGGTCCCGACTAAAACTCCCAACAAATGATGCAAATTGATGAATTTGGACGGAGAATGGGTCCCACTAACGAGAATGCCTTGTTTGCATCTTGGAGCAGTGCGTTGGAGCCACTAGAATTTAATCTTAGGATCACTTTATAAAATAAGAAAAAAAAATCACTTTATGGATCAGGTGAATACCGTGGGTCAGCCCATGATTATTGTAAGGGGCCTTTAAGATGATATTCAGAAGCCCAATGCATACTCTTCCTTCTCTCGGAAATGATATCCTACCCACTTATATTTTGAATCAGAAAAAAGAAAAAAACTCTAATACTGTAATAAATTATCTTTATTATTAGTTATTTTTTCAGATGTGTTTTTTTTAGAATATTAAATTTATTATATTAACAAGATTATATAAAAATAATAATATTATTCTATTTATTGCTTTTATGGTACATACCAAATTATTATTAGATAAGTAAGAATTAATGGAGTAACTTAAAGATTTTTCAAAAAGCTTCCGTGTGCTTGCTACACTTAAATTGAAGAAAAAGATGAGGATATTTTGGACATTTTGTTATGATTTGTGTAGGGAAAACCCTGCGGCGTACATTGTTTTGTTCTTATCTTTTTTTTTTCTAGAGATGAAATGCTACTTACTAACGAGCGCGTAATTTAGGTCAACCCTACCCCACTTTGGCGCAGCGTTGGGAAGTATATATATATAGAAAAAAAAACTACTTTAAATCGTTGGTTTGCCAATTTAATGTATTTTCCTTTTCTTCCTCTCCAACGAGTGGGAATTTATGCCACACCTACGCAGCCTAGCTATCATTTTTCATTAATTTCGATTCTGTTTTTTTTTCTTTAAATAATAATAATAAAAGTTGTAGCTGATCATTTTGACTTTTCATGCAGAAAACGGACAAGTACAAGAGTACGATCCGACAACATATGGATCTTGAAACGGTTCAAGCGCGGATTGACGATGGATCCTATTGCTCTTGCCCCTCCAAATTCTACCTGGACCTCCTACTCATCTTCAACAATGCCATCGTCTACTTCCCCAAGTCATCTCTAGAGTCAACTGCAGCTAACGAACTCCGTGTCATTGTCATGGAAGAATTAAAAAAGACCAGAACCCAGTCAAATGATCCATCACCATTAAAGATCCAACCAAAGCCCGAAGTGGAGAGATCCGATTCTTTGTTTGCAAAACACAAGTCTGCCGTTCCTATAGTAGCCTGTCGCAAGAGGAGCTCCATTTCAGCGAAAGCAGCAGCTTCTTCTGGTAATAACAAGACAGAAAAACCAGCTGATAGTAAGCCTCCTCTGAACCCAAAGCCACCCGCCATCAAGTCTTCTTCCAATGAAGAAGAGAGTTCAATTAAGCTTGGGGTGAAAGAAAAGCCAGTGACTGGGGTTAGAAGTATGAGGAGAAGCAGCAAAGGCCGTTCCAATAATAATGCTTCACAATCCAACAGCAACCAAAACACGAATGCCAAGCAAACCAATAACAGTGCGGACAAAAAAGAAGAGGCAAAGCCGGAGAAGAAGAAAGAAGAAGGTAAAAAACGAGGAGCTGCTGCAGACTTCTTGAAGAGAATAAAGAAGAATTCTCCTACGAAAGGAGCGTTGGTGGAAGCGCTGAAGAATAATCCTCCGGAGGAAGTTGTTGTTAAAGGTAACAAAAAAGAGCAGCAAAAGAAAAAGGTTGATGAACGGAGAGAACCACCGGTGAGGCGTAGCAGCGGCGGCGGTGGTGGAGGGAGTAGTGCAGTGAAGGAGGAAGGTAGTCCGTCGAAGAGGAGCGTAGGTCGACCACCAAAGAGAGGTGGTAAAGAAGTAGTTGTGCAGGAAAAACGTGGAAGGGAAAATAGTGAAAAGGATGATTCTTCTAAACGGCCAAAGAAACGGTCAAGGAGGTAAAATTATGATGAATCAGGTTAAAAAGTACTGATGTTAACTAGTTTAGTCTCATTTTGCAATGTATATTTCACATCTTGTATTTTTAGTGTCAGGTTTTGGTTTTGGGAATATTACATGTTAGGGTTATTAGTTTACGTCTTTTGCTTCCTAACATGTTATTGGTGTTTGTACCTTTTCCTTGTTACAGTCAATCTTCTTTTTCTCAATTAGTTTATGCCATTGGTCATTATTTTTAACCAATGATTTTAAAACGAAGTAATATAAAAGTTAAACTTCCAATATATATATATATATATCAACAATAATAAGTAACATATTTAGTTTAATTTCACAAAGTGAAATCTAGGGAGAGAAACGTCCTTATCATAATCTCCTATCTAAGATTTTATTCTCAATAAACTGAAGTTGTGTTATATATTTCTTCAATCAACTTTTGTTGAAACCATACATAGCTAACCTCTCACAACTCCACTAATAAGCTCAAACCATTTCAGTTTTGCTTCTCACATCTTGTCCTTTATCGTGGCTATTCATATGCATTGCCCTAAATCTTCGATCTAATTTTATAATTTTTAGTATGCCCACACATATATCTCAATATTTTCATTTTTGTGACTTTGAGAAGGTAGGAGGAAGTGTGTGTACATGGACCGGATCGGTTCAATTTTTTCAAATATCAAACTAGATCATTTGTGTTTAAATTTTAAATCTATAAACTAAATCAAACTAATAAAATTCGGATTTTCCAACCTCAGTTTTTCTTTCTTCAAATTTCTTGAGTTTTTGGATTTTTTTGCATTTTTTCCGATCAATAAAGTATTTATACAAATATATAATTAATTTTTATTTCAAATATATATAACTATCTAGGATGTTTCTTATGAAAACAACAATAAAATATAATATGAATAATCAGACGAAAATATTCAACAAAAAATAATAATGAAATTGCATAAGATAAATATTAGAAATAAATAAGTCATAATGAAAATGATCATAATTTTAAAGAACTAAATCATGCTAAAATAAGGCTACTAACACTTGTTTGGATGGTGGTTTATCATGGTTTCATAATATATGGTATGGTATGGTATTGTACAGTACTGTACTATCCAATGTTTAGATAGACTGTATGGGTTGCTACTGTTTAATGACAATTTGTTGTTTGATTTGACTATATGGTATTGTATCGTAACTTGAAAATTTACAAAAATGTCCTTAATTATTATAAA
>JBCEWC010015868.1:0-13465 GCA_038996855.1 Solanum aculeatissimum
TTAGAACTTTAAGTTGTGAATTTTGATTAGATATAATTTAAAATTTGAACTTTTGGATTTTTGAAGTTGGACTTTAATATTTTTTTTAAATTTCCACAAAAGCGACAAACAAAGTGACCCTGTCCGTCGCTTTTCTGGAATGTTTTTTAAAAAAAATCTAGAATAGTGACAGACAGGGTCACTTTGTCCATCACTTTTTTATTTTTTTAAAAATATTTGCGACTCTGTCCGTCACAAATTTTAAAAATTAAAAAATTAAAAAGAAACCGACTCTGTCCATCGCTTTTGTGTATATTTTTATTTAAAAATATTTCGACGTTGTCCGTCGCTTTTGAAAAAGCGACGAGCAAAAAAGTGACGGCTCTGACTGCGTCGCTTTTTCAGAAAAGTGTGATGCAGTCCGTCGCTTTTCCGGAAAAATGCGACGTAATCCGTCACTTTTTTCCATCCTTTTTTGACAATTTTTTAGTAGTGAATTTTTGTGTGAAAAATGATACCCATCAAATTTTTGTTTAGATAGTTTGATAGTAACCATGCATGATTAGGTGTCTGATAGTGTTTGTCCTTATAAGCATGTGTGAACTGTGATAAAAAGCATGATCTGTTGGTTTGTGTTAACATGTAAAACAGTGTCATAAGTGAGTGAGCTTAATTGCATGATTCTTTTCTGTGCTTTAATTCAGAACTTGCCCTATTACTCAGATGTAGACTCTAGGTTAGTTGGTTAGGAACAGATCTTAGGTCATTATTCTTATTTAGCCCACATAGCCTAAATATAACCAACCAAATATGTTATGTATCCCTTGATCCCTATTTTTGAGCCTAAAATTGACTTTATTCTTTGTAAATACCTAACAAGCCTAGACCTTAATGAATGATAATCCCAAACTTGGCCCTGGTCTTTTCTTGAACACTGTGCACCTCAACTGAGGCTAAAAGCCTAAGTTGAGGGTGACTGCCCAAAAAGTGGCCTTGGTTTGGAGGGTTGACAATGTGTATCTCACCTTAGGCCAAAAGCCTAAGTTGAGGGTGGTTAGCATCAAGAGAAGTCAAGAAAGTGAGGAAAAATCTTAGTGATACAGAGAATGGAGAAAAAGAATAAAAAGAATGCAAGAAAAAATGATAAATTTGCCAAAGTTCAAAACAATGTGAATGAATAAGGTAAAGTGCTAAAATTGAAAAGAAAAGAACCCTTAAGAAGTTGAAAATGGGAAAAAGGGAGAAGAAAGTAAAAATGATAGGTTAGTAGGGTAAAATTGTGGAATAATGCCTTATCAAGGAGGGCCTTAGTCACTATGTTTCTATAAAATCACTCCAAAGCCCCCTGAGCCTACACTACAAGCTTAGAAAGTCTTAACGTGATCCTAGTACGACTAGTATTGGGCACAATATTTGAATATCTTTTGTGAGGGTGAGTGTCTTTGATGTAGTTCCAATGAACTTGAATTGAAAATATCACCCAGAGTGTATAATGAGACTTCTTTGTGTGAGGGCACTTATATTGCATTGTCGATACTTGACCAAATTAGTGATATGTGGCTTATTTGTGGTTGCATAACTTGCCATAGCTACACTATTGGATATTATGATCTATATTGGTTTACTGGATGATTATCCATCATATATTTGAAATATTTGTTGAGATTTTGATGTAGTCTGTGCCATTGGGTTGATGTCTATATGTCTCTGTGCTGCTTAAGTAGATTGAGTCCGTCACTTGAAGACAAGCAACAATTGTAAGTTGAGGGTGTTGATGTGCTGCCAATATACAACACTTTTAATACTTAAAACTTGGGATTATATGTGTTCTCAAGGCGATGTTAGTAGATTTGATGTGTGTTTCTGTTTATTTGCAGGATTTCAGTGTTGGCTTGACTTTGGGCATGAAGTACAAAAAAGTTGCAATTTTTAGAGGTATATGAGACCCTCTATAGGTTGTGGTTCCTTCCATGAATCGTAGAGAAGGTTTCGTTTATTCTTCCAGTGCAGGGGTGAAAATTGAGTTGCACTCTATGAGAGAAGACCACGAGTCGTGAACCAACATATGAGCCATAGAGTGTGATCGTGAAGCAAGCATTAGAGATAGAAGAGTTGCTGAAAAGTGGTATAGATGAGACACTTCATGGGTCATGGAATCCTCCAAGCCCCGTGGAAAGGTTTCGTGAATAGCGCATGCTGGATGTAACTACATTCCACGAGATCCCTTTCATAACCCGTGAACTGCTACACGAGTGGTAAAAGATGCCGCAAATGATGCCGAAACAATTATCCCATTTCATTTTGACTTCATATTTTAAGTATTATAAATAGGGTTTTAGGGTTTTTAAGACATAAACAACAACAGAGGGTAGGAGAACGGGAGAGAACAACCTAGGACGAAAAAAATATCTTGATTGTGAACATCGTTTTTATGATTTTACTTTAATCTTTTGGTTAAAGTTTGCAATTATATTGAGAAGTTAGATTTGTGTTCATCTATTGTTGTGTGTAAGTACTTTACTTATGTCTTCTTCTTGCATAATTTCTGAAAACACTCCAAGCATGCGTGGCTAAATCCACAACTAGGGTAGTGGGAACCATGACAAACTAACTCAGATAAAATTGGATAACTTGCAAATTTTGGACGGTGTTAGGATGTATTAGTTAATATCTTTGTTTTAATCAATTTTTAACGGTGGCCAACATTGTAACTAGCCTAATATGACTTGAGGGATCAAGGAAGTGAGTAATAGGAAAAGAGTTAATTAATAGGAGTTGATCGATTTCTGTCAACTAATCAATCTAACTAAAATAAGTAAGATTGTACTGGGATAGAGTAAGGGTAATAAAGCAACATCACAGAGACGGATCAAGTAATGTGATGAAATTCACCTATACGCCAGATCAATGGTTTAGGAGAACATAGCTTACTATCTTGCACCTACACACCAGAAAAGAGTCGCAAGTATCCAAGAGACTTAGTTAGGGAGTCATGGAGAACACATAGCCCTAGTTCATTTTTTTTATTACAAACACATGTATTTTAGTTTAGATTTTACTTTCACTAGCAAACGTTTATTTTCTTGTTTTTTGGGAGATAATAGGGTTAATCGATTCAATTTACAAGTTGTGCTAATCCATAGTTTACCATATTCCTTGAGGGATTGATCCTAACCATTGTTAGGTTAAATACTTGATAACGACCGCTTTAACCTCCAAGTAGAGATGTGGGCTGAGCGAAATCGAGCATATACACATATTTTTATTGTCATTGAGCATTCCCATTCTAAATTATAGTCTCTCCTTCATGTTCTAAATATAGTTACTGAAGAGGGACTATAAATTGTTGAATCAAACTAGACACTATTGAGGTTATCTCCTTTCTCGACTCACCACCTCCTTTATTTTCTTACATCTTATCTGAATGAAGGTACTCCTTGAGGGTACTAGAGAATCCAACCCTAAGGCATAAATTTGGGGAAGTAAATATGATGGAAAATACATTAGCAATAGATGGATCAAAAAAAGCCACCGCTACTAACTATATGGATCTTTTGTCATCTGCACCGGATAAGGAAGGGAAATATACCCTTTGAAAAGTCTCTTTTACTGCTTGTAATAATCTAGTTATATTAGGGAATCTTAGTATTATTAACAATAATGTATTAACCTCTAATGATGTCGTAGGTCATTTCTGACATTTTTAATAAAATTAGCATTTTTCCCTTCTCAAAAGTTGTACTAGATTATTTTTGGTTAAGTCTATAAGTTAGATTTTGAAAATCTTGTAAAATGTTGGAGTTTTTCTAAAGAAAGAGTTTTTAATGGCTTAAAGTTGGAAATATCAAGTTTTGAGGTCGTTTTGAGTGTCAGAATTCAATTCTGTCGATTCCATTAGCGAAAAAATAATTTGTTGGGAAAAACTAACCAGCATGTAAAAATGATCAATTTGTTGGATTTTTATGTTTTCGCATAACAATTTACAGGTAATATTTGCAAAACAATGTCTTAGGTATTCTTAGGTAATTAACACTTTTGTAGTAATGAAAGTAACACAACTCATAAGTACTCCCAAAACCTAGTGTCACGCGTACAAGTTTTTAACCATTACATCAGGTTCAATGATATCTTCTCAATGCCCTTCGCTTACATGCTCATAAATAATTTCCCTCCTAGGTTTGACGATTGGAGCTGGATTTGGAATTTTCACACTCTCAATAAGATTATCTTTTTCATTTGGCTTTGTGTCCATGATCAGCTTCTTACATAGACTTACACAATTTAACATTGTTAATAAAAATAACTACCCTATTTGTAGATCCAACAAAGATACTATTCACTACACCCTCTTCCAATGCCCTTTAGCAGTCTCCTTCTGGAAGAATCAAAATATCCTTACTCCAGTAGAGACACCTAACTGGCTTCGGAAGTTTAAGGATCAAAATAGTGCTCTTCAAAATAACCTTATAAATTAGAAAAGCTTTTTCCCCTTCGCCCTCTGGCACATATGGTTCAACAGAAACCATAATATCTATAACAATACTACTAGACATATATCCTTCCAAGCCATTATTACCAAGATCATTGAGTTCCTATACTACTTCTACACTCTCTCAATCTCCCTCTAATGGCATAATCGAGATTTCGATCAAATGGCTTCGTGCACTATCACATGTTTTGAGCTTAGCTGTGATGGAGCCTTTAACCCCTATTCTAATATCCATAGCATTGGTGATGTCCTTTGAGATAGCAATGGAAACTAGGTTAAGGGATACTATATGCACATTTTTATTGCCATTAAGCATTCCTGTTCTGGCTTATAGTCTCTCCTTCATGGTCTAAATATAGTTACTGAGGAGGGAATATAAATTATTAAAATTGAACTAGACTCCATTGAGGTTATCTCCTTCCTTGACTTGCCACCTCTTTTATTTGTTAATATCATCTCTGAATGCAAGTACACCTTGAGGGCACTAGGGAATCCAACCCTGAGGCATAGCTTTGGGGAAGGAAATATGATGAAAAATACATTGGCAATAAAAGGATAAAAAAATTCAAAGCTACTAACTATATGGAGCTTTTATTATCTGCACCGGATAAGGAAGGAAAATATACTCTTCGAAAAGTCTCTTTTACTGCTTGTAATAATCTAGTTATATTAGCATATCTTAGTATTATTAATGATAATGTATTAACCTGTAATTACCTCAAAGGTCATTTCTGACATTTTTGAAAATATTATCGTTTTGCCCTTCCCAAAAGTTGTCCTGGATTATTTTTGGTTAAGTCTAAAAGATAGATTTTAAAAATCTTGTAAAAAATTGGAGTTTTGTTAAAGAAAGAGTTTTTAAAGAATTAAAGTTGAAAATTTTGAGTTTTGTGATCATTTTGAGTTTCGAGTGTTGAAATTCAATTCTGTTGATACCATCAGCGAAAAAAATAATTTATTGGGAAAAAATCTGCATGTAAAAATTATCAATTCATTGGATTTTTATGTTTTCGCATAAAGTTTTTTAGGTAATATCTATGAAAAAATGTCTTAGGTATTCTCAGGTAATTAACACTTTTCTAGCAGTGAAAGTAACATAACTCATAAGTACTCCCAAAACGTAGTGTCACTAGTATAAGCTTTTAAGCATTATATCAGATTCAAAGCAGTAAAAGTCTAAATATTTTTTTGTCTAGAATAATAGAAAATCGTGATGTTTGCCGAAGTGACAAGTAGCTACCTCATGAACTCCAAAGACAGCCTCTAATGATGACGAGGAGAGTAATCAAGACATACCCCTAATTGGATAAGTGTCCGACTTTGCCTATATCTTAGATAATATATGGTAGAAGCTTTCTAGTTGGAAACGTAAATTCCTCTCTACTATTGGTAGACTAGTCCTTACTTATTCTATCCTCAACATTATCCCTATCAACTTTATGTGATACATTCAGTTTCCTAGACAAACCCTCAACGAAATTGGCAAAATCCAATAAAATTTCATTTGGAATATGACTGCTGAAAAAAGAAAGATTTATTATATTAGCTGGAATAAAGTGGCCAAGCCTAAAATGGAGGGAGGATTAGGTTTACCCAAAGCCTCCTTAAATAACAAGGCTATGTTAAACAACCTAACCTGGAGACTTTTCACTAACCATAATAAGCTTTAGGCCAACACCATGATTAAAAAGTACAGTCATTACCCTTCATCCCAGTAATCATTCCTTTATTTAAAATATTATCATAAAAGGTTGGGAAACTTGCAATCATTTTATTCTTTGGAAGATTAACAGTAGCTCACTTATTAATATTTTGAACTCATATTGGATTATGCCCAACTAGAGCCTTCAATCCCTTATCCATGACTCTCTTCACTTTATCGATCTTAACAATAAAATTTGCGATATTTGCCATAATGGCAATTGGAATTTCAGCCATATATTTTTTTAGCCTACCCTAGGTTATCAAGAATATGATTCTATTGATTTCTATCTCCTCAACCTCTAGCAACCTTGACTCCTCCCCCATTTGGTCTCTCTCCACCAATGATATCTTCTCAATGCCCTTCGTTTACACACTCATAAATAGTTTCCCTCTTAAGATTTACTAATGGTGCTGGATTTGAAATTTTCACACTCTCAATAAGATTATGTTCTTCATATGGATTTGTGGCCATGATCATCTTCCTACATATACTTACACAATTTAACATTGTCAATAACAATACCTGCCTTATTTGTAGATCCAACAATCATACTATTCACCACACCCTCTTCCAATACCCTTTAGTAGACTCCTTCTGGCAGGATCAAAATATCCTTACTCTAGTAGAGATGCCTAACTGGCTTAAGCAATTTAAGGATCAAAATAGTGCTCTTCAAAAGAACCTTATAAATTGGAATATCTGTTTCCCCTTCGCCCTCTAGCACATATGGTTCAATAGAAACCATAATATCTATAACAATACTACTAAACATATGTCCTTCCAAGCCATTGTTATCAAGATCATTGAGTTCACCTATACTGCTTCTACAGCCCCTCAATCTCCCTCTAATAGTATAATCGAGATTTTGATCAATTGGCTTGCACCACTATCATAGGTTTTAAGCTTAGTTGTGATGGAGCCTATAACCCTTGTTCTAATATCCATAACATTGGTGAAGTCCTTTGAGAGAGTAATGGAAACTAGGTTAATGGATACTATACACACATTCTTATTGCCATTAAGCATTCCCATTTTAAATTATAGTCTCTCTTTCATGGTCTAAATATAGTTACTGTGGATGGACTATAAATCGCTAAAGTCAAACTAGACTCTGTTGAGGTTATCTCCTTCCTCGACTCACCACCTCCTTTGTTTACTAATATCATGTCAGAATGCAGGTACTCCTTGAGGGTACTAGGGAATCCAACCCTGACGCATAACTTTGGGGAAAGGAAATATGATGATAAATACACCGACAATAGAAGCATACAAAAGCCACCGCTACTAACTATATGGATCTTTTGTCATCTGCACCAGATAAGGAAGGAAAATATACCCTTTGAAAAGTCTCTTTTACTGCTTCTAATAGTCTAGTTATATTAGGGAATCTTAGTATTATTAATGATAATGTATTAAGTTGTAATGACCTCGAAGGTCATTTCTGATATTTTTGACAAAATTATGATTTTGCCCTTCTCAAAAGTTGTCTTGGGTCATTTTTTATTAAGTCTAAGAGTTAGATTTTGAAAATATTGTAAGAAGTTAGACTTTTGCTAAAGAAAGAGTTTTTAAAGACTTAAAGTTAGAATTTTTTTAAATTTTATGGTCATTTTGAGTTTTGAGTGTAGGCATTAAATTTTGCTGATTCCATCAGCTTCAAAATACAGAACTAGTCTAGGAGAATTTGCAAAACTGAATTTTGAGTTAAAATAAAGATTTTTGACCAAAAATTTCAGTTTTAGTTGATTTTTAGATCATAATTTTACTTTGATTAACATTTCGAGTTCGACAGCTCAAATAGAAATTCCATTAATTTCAATGGTTCTGAGTTGTGAAACTAATGCTAGAAATAGCTTCGTTGTAATTTTTAGAGATTTCGAGATTGCTTTGAGTTTTGAGTTCTAAATTATTTTAAATGAGCTTTCTCGAGTTCTGGGTCAAAGAGATACTGAATTTTAATTCTAATAATTTTATTAAGTCTGAAACATCATTTCTGGTAGGGTTCCATGTTTGATTGTGTTTATGAGATTCTGAACGAATCCCGAGGGTCAAATTCTTGAATTTTATGTTGCATTTGCTCCTGATATTTGGTGCCACCAAATTTGAACTCCGCGTTCGCGGAGGTCTAACCTAAGTAACCTCCGTATTTGTGGAGCCTCCCTCTGCATTCGTGGAGCATTGTGATAGTGCTCTTCGCGTTCGTGGATTGAGTTCGCGCATCTGTGGAGGCTTGGGAAAATTATTACTCCGCGTTCGCAGAGTACATTTTTCAATTGAATAATTAGTCACTTTAAAGTGGCAAGTTTTATTATATTCCACCATTTGAACATTTCAAGCTTCGTTTTCAAGCGATTCTTCAAGGTTTTTCAAGGAAAATCTATTGGGTAACTATTTTCTAACCTATTTATTCAATTTTTATTGATTAAATCGTGTTTTTAACTTATAATTTGGAAATATTTTGGACTTTGATTCCTAATGATAAACTGATGATTTCTACCTCATTTTAATTTCATTTTTGAAATGATTTTCACCGTTGGAATCCTTATCACTCGAAGAACATTTTCAAGTATTAAATTTAAGTTTTTGGCTACTTTTTGGCATGGAATTTTTTATCATTTTACTTTTTTTGTCCAAATTGATTAATTTTAGTGTCATTAGATTCGTTATGTGATTATGATGCTATATTTGAATAGATTTTGGTGATTTGGAGAATCATAGAAAGGGGAACGGTTTGGATTTGACTTGATTTGAGATGTTTTCTAAGGCAAGTGGACTTCTAACCTTTGTTAAGTACGATTGAACCTTGTATGCTCCTATGAGTATGAAATTAAGTGATTGGGGTAGAATTGTATTATCATAGGCTTCAGATTGAGTAATTGTTCATACGTTGAAATATTGACTTGTGAATTATTTGATGTTGACATTGAGATTGTGATAATGTTGAAGTAGTAGTGTAAATACTTGTGTACTTGTAGTTACTAGATCTTGATGGTTGAAATACATGATTCATATGGATATCTTGCATATTCTATTTCCATGAACATGACTATTGTGTTATTAATATGTTCTTGCTTGATGATTCATTGATGACCAAAAGCAGAAGGGAAATAATTCTAGCAGAGAAAGAAAAGAAAGAAAAGAAATGAAAATTCGAAGGGAATGGTTCCAGCTAGATATAAAAGTAAATGCTGAAGAGAAATAGTTTTGGCAAATACAAGGTCCATGTGAGGCCTACATGGGTACCACTCTGACACGATCAACAAATTTGTATCATAGAACATACATGGATCATGATTATTTGTTATTGCATCACATTAATTTCATACCATGGTATTCACTTCATCTCATATGATTCTCTCCTGATATTGTTATATGAAATACGTGGGAAATTGTGAACAAGTTGATACATTTATTATTGTTGGAAATTTATCATACTATTTAACTTGCTATACCTGCCAAATATATATATTGAGATATGATGCTATATGATGAGTATATCTATATTCTTTTGATCTGTATATTGCATTGTGCTGGGACTTTCCTGAGCGCAGGTGTGTAGATCGGCAGTATGTGGTTAGGTGTTAAGGAGTACTTGTGTTTTTCATTGTTTTACTTTAGGTTAGTTTCCATTTATTGAGTACCCTATTGTTTGGTTCTCACCCCTTGCTACATTTTTGTAGTTTGTAAGCCCGGTTCTTTTTTCTAGCTTTCATACTATAGGATTGAACTTCAGTATCACTCATGAGGTTGTTGCTTGTCTCTTCAGCAAGACTTTGAGGACTTTATTTAATGTTTTCTTCAATTTGAGGACTAGACATTGAGACATGTATTTCATTTGAGTATTCTTATTAGTAGAGGCTTGTACATGTTACACCAGTTCCGGGATGGTTGTAGCTTTTGATTTCATATGCTTATCTATCTTATTAAATTATTTATCTTTCACTTTTATTATTATGTTGAGTTGTTTAGGTTTTATGCTGACTCGCCTTAGTGGGTCAGGTGAGTCTCATCATGCTCGAATTTTGGGTTGTGATAATTTGGTATCAAAGCCTTGGCTTCATAGGTTTCACATATGTACAAGCTTAGTCTAGTAGAGTCTTAAAGATCGATATGGAGATGTCCATTACTTATCCCCTTAAGGCTATGAAGATGGTTAGGAAACTCTCTTTTGCTTCTTTCTAAACAATTCGTGAGTGCATTGTTTTAAGTGTTAAGTGGTCCTGTATCATTTTGATAGATGGCGAGTACTAGAGCTATAGCAACTATCAGATAAGGGAAGGTAGCCCTTGAGACTCCAACTAGGGGACTATGCCAGAGGTTGAGGTAGAGGTTGGGGCCGAGGAATAACATCAATGAGAGATTATGAGTGGGGTATCTCCCCCATGCTAGTTATGGAGCCAAGAGAGGATTAGGTTCCTCATGATTATGCTGTAGCACCGCTACTACTGGATACCCTCCTGAGAGTTTTAGGTGTACTTGAGATTTTGGGGCAGACAAGTAGCCTAGCTGATATATTTGGTATTTCATAGACTCAGGTTAGGGTTCAACCTCAAGATCAGCAGCAGGCCTCTGAGGCCCAAGTTTACATGGACTAGCCACTTGCAGTATCGATTATTGAGATTCCACCAGTAGTTGCCTTCACTGATGAGGAGGAATGTAGATATGAGATTTAGAAAGATGGAGCCACCTCAATTCTAAGGTGGTAAGACTGAGGACGCACATGAGGTTTTAGTTACTTGACTGGAATTACTTGATACTATGGGGTTGGTAGAGACTCACGGTGTATGTTATGTTACCCTCTAGCTCTGTGGACCAACCAGAGAGTGGTGGAGGACCTATTTGGGATCATTTCTAGTTGGGACTCCTTTGATGACTTGGGAGACATTTTCCAGCACCTTCTATGACAGATGTATTCCTTGGAGTATCCATGAGGAGAGTCGTCTGCCGGTGGCTTGACACAAGACATTGAAATTCCTACTTGGAAGTGGGAAGATGTGAATATGGACTTTGTGGTTGGATTACCTCTTACTTGGAGACAATTTTATTCCATATGGGTGGTGGTTGATAGGATGACCAAGTCATCTCACTTTTTATCGATTAAAACTATATACAGTATCGAGGAGTATGCTAAGGTGTACATTCGGGAGTTGGTAAGGTTGCATGGTATACCAAGGTCTATCATATCGGATCGTGGTACTCAATATACTTCTCACTTTTGGAGGTCCTTTCAAAAGGGACTTGGTACTAAGGTCAAGTTGAGCACCGCATTTCATCCTCAAACCGATGGGTAAGCTAAAAGGATAATTCAAAATTGGAGGATATGCTTAGGGCTTGTGTATTGGAGTTCAAAGGAAATTGGGATGATCACCTACCGTTCATCGAGTTTTCCTACAATAATAGTTTCCATGCTAGCATTGGTATGGCTCCATTTGAGACTTTATATGGTAGGAGATGTAGGTCTTCGGTGGGATGGTTTAAGATAGGTGAGGCATCCTTGCTAGGCCCAAATTTAGTTGTTGAGGCCATTGAAAAGGTGAAGTTGATTCGGGAAAGGTTGAAGACGGTTCAAAGTCGCCAAAAGTCCTATTCGAATGTGAGGAAGAGAGATCTTGAATTCCATGTTGGTGATTGGGTATATGTGAAAGTATCTCCCATGAAAGGCATCATGCGTTTTGGCAAAAAGGGCAAGTTGAGCCCTCGGTATGTCGGACCTTATGAGATTGTGGAACGGGTTGGCAATGTGGCTTATAGGTTGGACTTTCCTTTGGACATAAGCTCCATTCATCTGGTATTCCATGTATCTATGTTGAGGAAGTTGGTTGGTGATCCTAAGGTAATTGCACCTTTGGAGGGTGTGGCGATTGAAGAGAACTTCACTTAGTAAGAGGTGTCGGTTAAAATCTTGGATAGATAAGTGAAGTGGCTTCGCAATAAGGAGGTAACTTCGGTCAAGGTGCTTTGGAGGAATCAAGATGTGGAGAGTGCAACATGGGAAGCGGAGTTGGACATGATAGAGTGATATCCTTATCTCGTCCAATCTACTCAAGCTTAAGGTACTAGGTCCTATCCTTTTATTGTCCTAATTCTTTGTTTCTTGATTTTCATGACATTTCATGCATACATGAGCACAAAAATGATTTAAGTAACTTTTGGCATGTGTTTTGAAATACTTTTGATATGATGCATGATCTTTTGAGTAATGGTTAGAATGTCTCTTGTTTGGATTGATGTCCTCAAGCCATAGTCTTAGCTCATTCGAGGACAAATGTTCCCAAGGGGAAAATGATGTAACGATCCAAAATTTTTTGAACTTCGTAATGGTTGGTCAAGGATAGTGTTAAGCTAGTCGTGGTTGAAATTTGGTAGCCATGGGTTGATTTTGAGTGGCCGGATTCAAAATGGACCTTTTTTGAGATTATGAAGCCGGTTGGGTAGTATACTTTGAAAGATCATAACTTTTTCTACGGGATGAACTGTGTGGGATGCTACATACCAAATTTAAACACTTTGAGTTATCTTCGCAACGCAACTGGTTTCACTCAATTCAGAGTTCGTATCTGAAAGTTATGGCTGAAACAGTGAGACTGCCCGTAATTGGAAGGACACTGGAAACAAGTTCTGGAAATTGGGTTAAGGACCAGACCACAGACCGTTTGGTGGTCCACGGTCCGTGTGGATGTCTGTGGGTGGTTCCAGTGAGCTCCCAAGGGTTGGGGGCCAAGACATGGTCCAAGACAAGTCCCATGGACCACCCCACGGTCCGTGAGACACTTCACGACCCGTGAAGTGGGGCAGAAACTTGGAAAAGTTTTGGGGTTGGACTCCCAGCCAAGTATGGCTCCACGGACCAGTACACGGTCCGTGTGCAGCTACATGGTCTATGTGCAGCCACACGGTCCATGATTCCCTCCGTGAAGTATTCCAGGAAGTCCCCCGAGAGTTCTAGTCGAAGACGAGGCCATGTGTGGCCTCACGGTCCAGTACATGGACCGTGTACCTGTTGACGAGCAATGTAGCCCTTCCGTGTGACACTGTGTTTTAGTGATTAGTCCGCTTCATTAATGGTAATTTCGTAAATTGGCTTAATCCTATGACTCTTTTAACTTCACTAAAGTCTCCTAAACCCCTAAATTCAAAAATTAATCCTATTTCACTCATCAAAACACTCTTCAATCCTCTCTAAATTTCTTGAATCCTCTTGATCTCTATTGTTACAAGCTTGAAGAAAATTGGGGAAGATCATCTTGCTTGCTAAATTCTTCAATTCTCTTGATTAAACTCAAGGTATGTGG